>BQNB010093989.1:17500-26227 GCA_026074375.1 Tanacetum coccineum | reverse complement strand
TCATGACAATAAAGATGCCCGTATCACTCAACTCGATAATGAGATCCGCAACATGTCCATTGGTAACACATCCATCACTGATTTTTTCCAACAAATAAAATCAAAAGTCGATCGCCTTGCAAACCTTGAATCCCCGGTAAAAGATTCTAGCCTTGTCACATATGCCATCAATGGGATTTGCAGCAAGTATCCGGACGCAGCTCGTGTTATTCGTATTCGCGAAAAAGCCCCTACCTTTGACGAGTTGCGGTCCATGATGCTCCTTGAAGAAAGTGACATGTCTCATTCATCAAATGGTAATTCACTTTTTCACAATACATCATCTTCTCCTACAGTTCTCATTGCCTCTACTACAAATATTGATAAGGACAATACTATGAGTACTTCGGGTTTGGACGTTTGTCGTAACTTTCAACGTGGTTCTTGCACTTATGGAGCCCGTTGCAAGTTTGTTCATGGTGCCAATGATTTTCGACCGCGACCCAATCCGACACTCACTACCCGGTCAAACAACAATATGCAAAGTCGTGGCTCCCAAAACCAAAATAATACTAATACCAAACCAACTGTGCCATCCAACCAACGAGAACAGCCCATCATGGCCTCCTCCACACCTCTTCAGCCCTTATACTCGGCCCAACCAACAAATATGGGTTATGTGTATTTTCATACTGGGCCTGGTTCCTTTCCTTGTGGCCCACTACCGCAGCCACCACAAGCTCACTTGGCCTCAACTAATTACAGCCCACAGATGGTTTCGGCCCAACCTGCATCTGCTCCTCAGGCTGCCGCGGCCCACCAGTATCCTCCAGGCCCACCTGGCCCAATTGGCTTCTACAGTACTCCAGTTCATCCATAGGCTCTTCCAAGTTATCCTATGTCACCTGCATATCTCCCTCAAGCCACTATGCTACCGCAGGCCTTTCAAACGATGACTCTTCAAGAACCTAATTGGAATATGGATACCGGGGCGTCCTCTCATCTTGCCGAGAACACAAGTATGCTCACTTCTTTTAGCAATCCAAGCTTGTATAAATTTGTATTTGTTGGCAACGGCCAACCTATACCCGTGGCTCACACGGGCCATAGTCTTTGGCGTACACCACATAAACCCCTTCACCTTCATCATGTTCATGTCACACCTAATATAACTAAAAATTTGATTTTGGTTCGGCAATTCACTTGTGATAATAATGTGTCTGTTGATTTTGATGTGACATTTTATAAAACGTCTATTTTGACATTTTTACTAAATTGAATGTGACATTTTATAAAAAGTCGCTTTTGAGGTCGTTTTCTGTGACTTGTGCGTATGGACTATGAAGTCGCACCCCAATGTTACTATTCCGCTGCCGTCTGATTTTGGGGGTGTGACAGATGGTATCAGAGCTGAAGTCATAGAGAACTAGGTCGTTTTTAAAACCTAGACTATGACCATGTTTTTTAAAATGTAAAGTATTTCCTTGTTTTATCCGATACCCGCGCTTGCTTGCTCCCAGGTAACTTATATGCTCTCTTTTGCATCCCTACTACTAGTACATAGATAATGAGTATTTAATACTAGACTATGATTTCGTTCTCTTACATCTATCATATGACGTCTTACTATTTACCTTATATCGGTCTGTTATATAAATATTGATCACTCTGATTTTTCGCGTACTTTCTGATTTCTCATTTACTCTCTCGAACACCAATACCAGTTACTTTACCATTAGACTCCGAATTGGAACACTCTTCTTTTGAATCGCATATTTTGTTTAGTAATCCGTCGTTTTGAAGTCTTCCAGTTGATGGGAGTACGTCAATTAACTTGTCACCTCATACGTGTCACCTTGGAGAACCTACCTTTAGAACACGACTTTTTACGTTCATTTTCTTTGACTGCTTCTGCGTTCGTTCGGATATTCTTTATACTTGTTATGACCTATCGCTTTAGAAACAATCTCGATGTCAACCTATAAACCATTTTGTTGTCACCCTATGAGCTACTTCACGTTTACTTTATTGACTATTTCATTTCGTTATAAAAATTTTAGATACATTTCATACATTACACTATTTTGACAAAATGAGCATTGCATCGTTAGCCCTCAAATATACATAACTTGATCACCTATGTATAATTCAGGAAGAATCATGCCCATGCTGAGAGTAGTCACCTTAAAACCTACACCTCTTCATCAACACAAATCCGGAAGAAATTTCCGCATCTTTTCTCTGAACCCGTACCTTCTTCAGGTGTTGCAACCTGAGCCTTGAGGACAAGGCTCTTCTAACCGGAGGAGACTGTAACATTCCGTATTTTCAGGTCATTTTATGACATCATTCATTTTGTCATTTTTCACTATTTATTTTTTTTTCTTTTCTCGTACGCGTTCGCTTTTAATTTTAAGTGTTAAGTTAAATCGCGTGAACTAAAAATCAACAACCAACGTAAACGGACACCAAACAAATTAAAGTTTATGTCAAGCCATCATTATATTATTTTTTTTTGTTCATTTTATTTTTATCAGATACGTAAAGTGTATACGTTTCGCGATAAATTTCGTTTAGGCACTCCCGGACAATACACATATCTTTTTCTACGTTCAACTAATTACCCACATTATACCCATTACATAAATTATTTACTAATCATTATCACCACTCTTCTTATTTTCGAAATTCTTGACCAGTGTACAAGTAATATATCAAAAACTCTTCACTATTGTGTCAAAAAGGACACCATACTTCTTATATGAAACCATACTTCATTTAAAACCTCCTTACTTGTTCTTGACTCATGAGACCATACCTAAGACCAAGACCCATCACTTGAACCTTACTTTGTCTCTTTGACCATGTCTTGCACCATACTTGCATGTATACATAAGAAAGATAACTCATTCATGCATTTACACTTAGAAAAAAATCAAACATAACCTCTCTTTTGCTCCATATTAGGCCACGGCTCAAAGCAAGCTCCCAACCAAACCCATATCAATTTTTATACAACCCATACACACCTATACACATCTATCCTAAGATATTCTAAGGTGTTTCCAAGCATTGGCTAACCTTTTTCAAGTATTAATCAAGAAAAAAGAAAGCTAGGGTTTTCTTTGTGTAAGCTTGGATTTTGTGGCTAAACAAGGGTTTAGCACTTTATCATCATCATCATCTCACATCTTAAGGTCCACTTGAACTCTTTATGTTCTTACAATATTCATTTTTATGCATATGATTATTCTATTTAGCTTATATCACCATTTAGGATTATTAACATGTAAAGAGAAGTTTTTAATTGTTGTCATCATAATGTACACATTTATATATCCTATGATGTTATTGACATCATGTTAAAATATTCACCCAAGTTTTTGAATTTTACATCTCTTGGTTATGTATAATATGATTATGGACCAAACTAGGAAATTAGAGATTTTTAAGTAAAGGTTATGATTTTAAGTGTTATCATGGATTTGTAACCTGGTATACTTGGGGACACTATGAGGAATATTAGGACAAGTAAATGCCTAATTATAAGGATGATATATAATATATATGATATATGAGACTTGTGGTAAAATACAAAAGTGGTAAAGTATAAAGAAAAGATCAAAAAATGGATTCAATAAATCAGAAATCTTTTGTCCCTGTCAATAATTCGAATTTTTACATATCCATTTTATATTCTTTATAAGATAATCATTTCACGACGATTCCGAAAAAGGTAAGAAACTTGTTAAACGGATTAATATCGAAAAAGTTACTTAAAAAACGGAAGTTTATACGTTAATAACACGAAGTCGTTAGTATATTTTTATTAAACAAACTTTTAATAAAAATTTTATACAGCAAGTGTTGATAATTTTAACAAATAATACATATTTTGAGGATTCCAATATGATAAGTATGTAATTTTTAATTAATAACGATAAGGGTTATGTATTTCGCGAGTTTACGACAATTATACTTTTATAAAACTATTTTATATAAAAGTTACTATTCATGACAGAAAGTTATATTTTTGTAAAACCTCCTAAATATATAAGACTTTCAAATACTGGAGGTACGTTCCTCGAATGAATAGTTATAAAACGGAGCTATTAACGAAATAAATACGAGTTTACGGGTTTTACGCGACAATTTAAAATCGTTTAAAATAAAAATATACAAGGTCTGATATGTGAACCAGTAATTTTTACTGTCACCAGTAGGTCCGAAATTCGAAAATGTCGCAAATTTATGATAACTGTTTTGATACGAAAGAATGGCATAAGGAAACGCTGAGTAATCGGGTTTTATAAACGCGAAGTTACGCCGTTTTACTAACGATAATTATAAAACGTTTTAACTTCCTTAACACAAATTTTACCAAAACCATTTGTTGGTATTGAGTTTATATAGAACTATTTTGTGGGTTATAAGTTACTATAATTCACTAGTTAGTTTATAATGAGGCCTTCTTCGGATGGTCGTATCTTCTTTTAATTAAATTTAAATATTTCTATTTATTAAAAATAAATTTTTGTTTTTTTTTGACCGAGTTTTTTGGATTTATGATTTAAGTGTCCTAATCCTCGAACGTCATGTCATGACCTCTTAGATTATGCTAGCCGACACGTTAGTACGATATGTAAACAACTATATGATTATATTCATGTACTCTTGGGTACTTTATAGACCTATTATTGGATTTGGTTGCTTCGGATTCTTCGTGACGCCATTTTTCTATTGTGAGTACTTGTTTGTTTTTCATTCACTCAAGGTGAGTTCATAGTCTCGCATTTCAATCTTTTTAATGTTTTATAAACCCGCTGAGGGGAATACATGTCTTTACAAACTCTTACTATTTTACTATGTTTACAATTACCTTTCAATACTTGTGAGTTTCATAGCCCCTTTTTCTACAACTGGTTTTTCAAATCTACGGCTTTCTCGTGAATTACATTGCTTATTATTACTATTGGACACAAGTGTTTTTCAAAGTGTATGCTATCCAGATTACTGCCTGATTATTAATGCCTAAGTTACCTTATTGCCGTGAAGTCCCTATTTTATCAGTGTACCGTCAATTGACTATTTATAGTGAGCGCTGTGTTTATGGGTTAGATTCTTTCGGGTTGACCAATCCCCACATTTCTTGGGTCACTAGTTGTCAGTGCATTTAACATTTAGAGGTGTCCGGGTGTTGGCAAGCATCCTATATTACTTTTGTGGGGCAATCCAATCTATTGATTGAAGTACGTTAAGGCTTCGGTGTCATGAGCTTAGTGCAATAATAAATACTTAGACTTGATGAATGTGTTTCTCTTGTCTACATTACTTGTTTTGGACTTCGGAATATGTACTTAGTCCACCATTACTTAAGTCTTGTGGTCCACTTTTAAATACTTCCTGATTTATGGATCCTATAATTGATTTCGGATGGATTTCGGAAATAACACTTTTAAATGTTGTAACGCTACTTTTCTTCTGAAATATTTCTTAAATTATTTCAATACTGCTTTTTACTTAAACCTATGAATTCACCAACATTATTGTTGACGTTTTAGCATGTATTTTCAGGTTACTATTTTGCTAGTGGAGCATTGGGAGCATTCGAGTCGCGCGGATATATATATTTTTGAAGGCTTAATAACTTGAGTACTATTTGACAAACGTTTTGACAATGTTTTCTAATACATTATAATTTGAATACCTGTTGCAACTCTGATCTTTTATTAAATAGAATACGACTTTATTTAAAACGTCCATTTTAAGGTCGTTTTCCGTGACTTGTGTTTTGTGCCCTGAAGTAGCACCCCAATGTTACCATTCCGCTACGTTGTCCTGAATTTTGGGGGTGTTACAGATAACCCCCTATGTCTCTTCCCGTCCAACTCACCGGGAGATCGAAGAGCGGTTTGCGCTTCGCGCCCCAACCCCCTTAACTAATGGATGCTTAGATACCTGCAACTGAATCTGTAAGAGGGCGCAGGCAGGTATGGACGAGAAAAGCAGGCTGCGAGAAGAAGAAAAGAATGAGGGGAGACCCCTTTCTATTGCTTCCCTTTCGACTTCTTGCACTGGTTCGTCGGTTTTGGGGGACAAGGCGAGCCAGATTTGATTCGTCAATGGCGAATCATGCGCGTAACCTGGCTGCGGGGAAAGAAAGGAGACGATGGCCAACGCACACTGTTACAAGAGGGGGGGGGGGGGTTTTTAGTACGAAACAGCCTTGTACGTACGCAGCCGCCCACTCACCGCGAACAAGATATTCTCTAATTCAAAAAAGTAAAGCCACCATTCTTCAGTGATGAGCTCTAGCGAACAAATTTTATGTCTTTTCCCCAGAGAAAAATTGCTTTCTACTAGAACAAGTCCGTGCGTGCACGAGGAAAAAATATATGACCATCAACCGAGCGAGGTACTATTCACCACAGTGGACTAATACTATCATTGACTAAGACCCATCCGTCCCCTTCCCACTATACTGCTGCTTTTGCTTACCATAGCGTACTTCGTGTTTCCCGGGGACGGGTGGGAGGGTGCTCCCTCTTTCTTCCGGTAGAAAAGCGGTATTTTCACTCTGGTTCCTCCTTGAACCTTAGATGGAGAAAGAAATGCTTAAGGAAAGGCGCCCTCGAAGCTGACGCGTATCAGGCTCTATTTTGCCTTTATTTGCACGGCGATAGGAGGTTCAGTCAAGTATAGTTTTTGTGACGCTATGGTTCTTGTAGCACAAAATATTAAACTTTACTATGCTTAGTTCACTCTAGAAGAAACCTAGTCTGACTATAGTTAGTAGTAGTTTTAGATTAGTTAGAGTCGGTTAGAACAGAAGAAGAGGCCTGATTTCTAGTAGTTCAAAGCGCTAGCTGTTAAACCTAGTTCTAACGGATAAAATAAGGGTTTTCAGTATGAGAGACTGGCATAGGTTTGGTGGTGACTTAAATCAATTTAAAACATAATAACACACGCAAGCAGATAATCAAAAGATAGAAGAGTGGTCTAGCCAATTATAAGAAAACTGTATTAACCATGATTAATCCAATTAAAACGCATGCTTATTTATTTTAGTGCAATGAGTGCTTATTTCGAGGCGGCATATCATTCCAAGATTTAGGCGGCACTTCTTCCTAAAACCTAGACATGTAGAATTCTGTCACAATTAAATGCATCCGCATAAAGCATCCTTTTTGCTGATTATAATCCATCTTAAAAGATTAATAATGTTGATCTTATTAAACCCTAGCTCATGAAGACTTTACCCACTTACTGCTTAACGGCTCTTTATATACTAGTAGTCCACTGTCCGAGTCTTTACCAAAGGAATCAGTATGTTATTTGTTGATCCCAGGTCACTGATGTGTCGTCATGTAGGTTATTATTTTAGTTATCAAGTTTTATTATTTATTTTATGCCGACTATACCTAAAACAACACTATAACGGGCAGTGTACCCGATCAGATGTAGCTTCGTTGGTAAGTAGGGTGTCGATCACTAAGAGCGAGAGCATTAATTCTTAATTATCAGTATTTTAGTTTTCTATGTTAGTAATAAATTAATCTAATTTATGTTAAACCTAAGTTAAACCTAAACTAATGATAAAAGAGGGGTTTCAGCCTGAGAGAGTGGCACAGTTTGGGTTATCTAACCTAGGGTTTTGATGATAAGTAAAGTAATTAATAGCAATCCCCGTGGAATTCCTATCGATTTCCGATGGATAACAATCCATCTTTCTCGCTTTCGCTCTTTCTCCCAATCAGTCGCGAGGGTTCCGGGCATGAGAACGCAAGTGCCGGAATCAAACAAAAGGTCCGAACGTCCGAGGACGAAAGAGAAAATGCTCCGCGGGGAAGTCGTTTCCATCTAGGATAGCGTATTCGTGCCGGTTAGACGTCGGCCATGAAATCCATCACTATACCGAGCAAATCATGGGCATTCACATCTCGGTCAAAGGGAACTGTGCGCGATTCTCTCGTGAATCGCCTTCAGCAAGGTATGGCATTCAGGGTCTTAACCCAGGGATCAATCTTTCTTCATAGATACAAGACATTCGTTGCTGATCTAAAAAAGATCTTCTCCCGTGGGCGTTAGCGGACGTTTTTCATTTTTCACTCGGTCTTTACTTCCCAAAGCAAAGGTTTTTTTTAGGTTGACTTTGGAAAGGCGCTAAACAGGCCTATAGGTTCGCCTTTCTATTTATAATAGAAGAAGTCTAATATAATTAGTATAGAAGTATATATAATTAGCCAAATCGTCTGAAGCATGAACAGAATCGCCTTTGTTCCGAAGGCCTAGCGAGTTAAGCGAGTTCCTTTTTTCTTTTTTCAAAGGCAGTCCTTTTCTTTCCCCGGACCGATGACTCGCTTGTTCAGTACTGCTAACTATTATTGGAGAATTCCGTCCCCTTGGGACTACCAGTAGCTTCGGTTGTTGAATCTCGTGCAAGTTAGGTTGTGGTTGTATTGGCTGCAAGCGGAACGTAGGCGCTTTAGGTGTGTGTTGGCCATGCACTCTCGCGTCGTGTAATGTCGTATGTATGATAGAGGTGGTGTGGTGATTGACCTCAATGCTAATGGTTATCCCCAAGGTTCAACGAATGAATGAAGCTATGCTATGATCGTACCCGGATAGAGATGATAGTCTTCCTCTGATGTCTCCAAGCCGGCCATAATAGAATCGATAGGCGAAGCAGCCAATAGCAGTCTGTTCTCGCCTATCGATAGATAGCAGGTTGCTTCCAAGCTCAAACCA
>BQNB010093989.1:7500-12500 GCA_026074375.1 Tanacetum coccineum | reverse complement strand
AGCATTTCGTCGCCCCGAAGGAAGTCACTATCAAAGATCTCGCCCTACTGAAGTAAGAAATAGGTTTGCGCTTGAATTTCAGTGATGAGGTTTTTCGAGGGAAGTAGGGCTCTTATTGACTAAAAGTGGGGTTTTCACTTTCCTTTAGAATGAAAGTTGCTATGAAGCCCCTACTACTTACTTTGTTTAATTCAAAAGGCGAACGGCCCCCCAACAAGTCGTATGAGGTGGGGCGCTTGTGATAAGCTGCCTTGGATATAAGGAGTTCTAAAAAAACAAAAAAGACAAAGTCTGTTATTTTACGAAGATCTTTCTATCAATAGATAGGAATGAGTGTTCAATATAGGGGATATAATCCATCTGCTCTTTCTCTCTCTATTTTTCTTCCCCTCTCCTCGTTCCGCCCGCTGGCCTATTGGGATAGCAGCCTTCGGGCTTTGCCTGCCCTTTATAATAAAGAATTATGGCTCGGCCCGGGAAAGCGCTGGCAACAACAGAAAGGAAGGGGTCCATGTAGCTGATGCGCCCACCCCCCATCTTAGTCAATGGGGCAGCAGGTTCGGCATCTACTACAAAAGAGAGAATCCACTTCAAATAACCACGCCTTTGTTAGGCAGCATGTGGAATGGCCGAGAGCGGACCTTATTGGATATATAATCCAAGTCGAGAGTAGAGTTACAGGAACAACCGTCTGATGGAAAACTACTTTTACGTTCGGTTCAGAGAGCACTTTTTTCGTTCAGAATTCGTCGTTCCCTCTCGATAGACTAGCGGCGAAATCTAAACTTGTAGGGCCCTATCTATTCCATCTATCGAGCCCCGAAGAAAACCCCCTCCCATTTGGATTCCATATCTCTTTTAACTCTATATATGTGGGCATCTGATATCTATGAGGGTTCACCCACCCCGGTTATAACATTCCTTTCTATTGTGCCTAAAATCTCTATTTCTGCTAATATTTCACGTCTTTCTATTTATGGTTCTTATGGATCTACATTGCAACAAATCTTCTTTTTCTGCAGCATTGCTTCTATGATCTTAGGAGCGCTGGCCGCCATGGCCCAAACAAAAGTCAAAAGACTTCTAGCTCATAATTCAATTGGACATGTAGGTTATATTTGTACTGGTTTCTCATGTGGAACCATAGAAGGAATTCAATCACTACTAATTGGTATCTTTATTTATGCATCAATGAAGATAGATGCATTCGCCATAGTTTCAGCATTACGGCAAAGCCGTGTCAAATATATAGCGGATTTGGGCGCTCTAGCTAAAATGAATCCTATTTCAGCTATTACCTTCTCCATTACTATGTTCTCATACGCATAAATATCCCCGTTAACCGACTTTTGTAGCAAATTCTATTTGTTCTTCGCCGCTTTGGGTTGTGGGGCTTACTTCCTAGCCCTAGTAGCAGTAGTGACTAGCGTTATAGGTCGTTAGGCGGCCGAAAGGTTGCCACGAGTAAGTCAGTTTGGTGGACCGGAGGCAGTTCTCCGTGGACCAGACACGTAGCTTACCGAATCCGTTGCGACACGGATAGGAATGCATGCTACGAAAGATAGGGTCGAGTCTGATACATCAACCATCTACTCAATATCCTTGTACGAGTCCACAATCACTACATGAGATGAACCTTGGTTTGGTGAATTGAAGTTGGCCTTAGGTGTAATAGGACTAACTGTACGCAATTATATACTGAGGAGCTCCCCGCCGGTTATTGGAACGACGCGAATCAGGTCGGGTCTCGATTCAGAAAGATAAAGGGCCAAAAATCTAAATAGGGAGTTATAAATTCCCTATCTCATTGGGGACGGAAACGAATCGACATCTCAATGCGATACAGCCTTTTTGATTTTAGTTGGGAAAGAACGGCGAAGTCCATCCGAACCATCCAATGAAGAATAAGAGGAGAGCTAAGCGCCAATGGCGCGCGAACCGCATGCAGAACAGGCACAAAGAAAAGGAAGGAAGTTTGGAGGAGAAGCAGCCGAGCTCATTCCCTTCGCTACCTAGGCCCAAATCAGTGTAGTCTTTCCTGGACAAATCAAGGATTTAGGGCTTCTTTGCTACGCTACTTCACTATAAAAATCCTTTTTTTAGTCATATATATAAATAGAAAGATAGATCTATCTATCCTATCCGATTTCTATTTTGATATCGAAAAAAGAATCTATTTCATTCAACGTTTGATTCAAAGAACTGTGCTTAGCCCTCCCTCGCTCATGAAAGGGCTCTACTGCAATGGATGGCAGAGGGTCCGTAGTACTCAAAGCACTAGAGTGATCCAGTAGCCAGGAAGGGGCCTAGAAGTGCCTACTACTACACCACACTACACTTGGCTCTACACATTTACAGAGCTAACCCCTGTCTAGTGCCTGTCAGAGCTAAGGGGGCTTCAATTCTTACTCTTTATCCTCATCTTCGCCTAGGCTAACGGGGCCTTACTTATTAAGGGGGGAGTGTGGAGCCTCGATAAGTATTGTTAAGAGGAAGATCTTTGGCCCTTATTCATTCTCTACAGGGTTCCAAACCTTTCTTCAACATAGGTGACAAGGAGGGAGGCCGCGATGGAAGAGATCAAACACGGGAATAAGAAGTAATTCCATTACCTTTTTTTTCATTTTTATAGAGGGGGATGGAGAAAGTGGACAAAACGGACTCACATTTCTTATCGAACAAATACAGGAAAAGAATCATATTGAAAATGCTCCTAACCCAAGCCCTTCCTTCGTAGAGCCATGTATTATAAGTGACCCAAACCTCCTCAGAGCGAGCCCCCCATAGAGGCAAGTAAAGTTGGTAAGGTGTATGATGGGAAACTATCTCCTGCGGTTAGGAGAGGACTCAGCTGTTAGTTAGTACCCCCTTGGTTTCAGGATAGACCCTTTCACTCTATTTTATTATATACACTTAGTGAAAAGAATGTTTTTTGATACACCTAGGACATGGATTCTATATGAACCAATAGATCATGACAAGTGGTTACTACTAGCAATGACTTCTTCTTTCATTACTTCATTCTTTCAATATCACTCTCCTTTGTTCTCAGTTACTCATCAAATGACACTCAATTCATATCTTTAATTTCAGTTCAATCATTGACAAGGTTCAAAGAAAGGGTGGGCTATTGATAAAGAATTGATTCCAAACCACAATGCTAGCAGATGGCGGGCCTCCGCTTTGATTTTCATTCATTTTTCCCAGATTCAAAAAAAAAACAAAAAAGAACCCGCGAAAGTCAAAAAGGAAGAGCCTAAAATCATGCCCTTTTTCGAGCTTTCTGATAGTTAGTAGTACCTAGACAAACAAAAGGCTGGAAAGAGCGTTTAGACTACTTATACCCCTCACTGGGAATCAGAGAAAGGAGAGGATAGGACTGGTATTAGCAGAATAGATGGCTTCCTAAGAATCCATCTGATGGTATTTAGTAAAGAATTGAATAGATGCCTTCCTTTATAAGAACAAGTAACCTGGTAGGTGAGTCACTCTCTGCTAATCTGGTAGGTGGGACTTGCTCTACTTTGACTTCTCTATTTCATAACACTAGCCAACCTGCGTACCTAGAAGGAGCTGACACTCGTTGAGAGGAGAAAGGGCAGGTTTTTGATCTAGTCTGATGCTTACAGGACATAGAATCACGTTTATAGATGAGTGAAGTTCTTGTTCATTTCTCTTTCTAAAAGGGATTTTCAATGAGACCTAAGAAAGGTAATGATTCTAGATGCCTTCATTGTATTGTTGCTGGCTACCTTTCACTTAGAAGCAATAATAGGAAGTCCAAGGCTGCCTTATCTTATGAGCAATGCCCCCTTTGCCGTAAAGAGTAGCCATATCCAGTGCGATCTCCTCATACTCAAGCGTCGCCTCAAATCCCATTTATAAACTCTATAACCGCTCCGGTCACACTGCACCACCCTTATTTAACAGGCCTTTAGGCTAAGGATAGATTGCCTGATAGACGAATTCGTTGACCGCCAATGCTCTAATAAGTTGTCTTTCTCCTAGGGCTTCTCTGCTAACAACTAGTACAGCAACCTGACCGGTAGAACAAGAAGAGCTTCCCTTCCTAGTCCTAGATCCGAGTTACTAGTTTTCTAGACCGACGGTTATAGGCCTCCCCCAGGTCGGCTTTAGTTGAGCTCCCCAACTCGCTCGATAGTACGACCTCTCCGACTAATAGACTTGATATCGTTTCGTTCCGCTCATGCTCCTTAAGAGGAATGAAAGAGCTTGACTGTTAAGGAGAGGAAGCACTCCCTTCACTACCTCGCAAATCTAATGATGGGCACGCAAGTAGTCCCGCTTATGTGAAGGCTTAGCCAAGTTTAAAGCCTCTCAAATGACTCAGCTAGTTTACTAGACCCTCTATCCGATCCCCTATCAAGTAAGGAGAGCTAGGTTGTATGGCTTCCTGCCGGTCTTTGAAGCTGTTAACTAATCTCTAGGGCAAGTAGGACTAGTCTTTATGGCCCTATTGATTTAGGAGTTGTTGTAACACTGGTTGTTGATGGTTGTTAGCGAGGTACGAGTAGGAGAGTGGTTAATGTCCCTCAGCCCTTGAAAGCCATTAACTAACCTTAAGATCAATTAGGGCTGGTCTCTCTCTTGGGTTAGCCTGCTTCTCTCTTTTAGGAGGAGGAAGGAGAGGACTTTGCTAATTCTTTCTCAGTATGCTTAGGAAGAAAGGTTTTTAGGGCCTAAAAGGAGGGGAAGAATCTTGGACTATGATGGGAAGGGATGGTTGTATGGCATCTATGAAAGAATTGACTACATTTCTCCTTCGATATTGCGAAGGCAAGACGCTCTATTGGCTTAGGTTTAGTTGGTACAAAATAATGTTCTAAATGGATAGGATAAATTTGATTGACTAATGGTACAATGTACTTTTGTACAAAGTCACTTCTCAATTTGTATTTGGTATACGAAAGTGCGGAAGGCAAGCCCTTCTATCTGACTTTGGCTTCTCAATTGCATATACCAAAAGACTGTGCTAAAAG
>BQNB010093988.1:0-21492 GCA_026074375.1 Tanacetum coccineum | reverse complement strand
CCTATTGTGAAGCCACGAAAATAAAGAGAAACGAACATTATCGAATAGATCACTTTTTCTCAACGGTTGAGAGTTAAAAAATCACTTTTTTTTGTTATTGATTTTTTATTAGGCTAATGAAATTAATATAATATTATCAATCAGATATACACAATATCATGACTCAACGTGTTATATTTTTGGTTAGTTTGCTTAGAAATTTATATCCTACTATCTAATTTACGTGTGTGTCCCCCAATTTGTCATAATATATTTGTTTAGCATAATAATTCATGTACAAAAATCCACATACCTTGTTAGCGACATTCTTTAACATCAAGTATTGATAAATGGGATCTTCTCAAGAACCCTAAATGGCGATCTTCTCTAGAACCCTAAATCAAGCCGATCTACTACCTCTCTTGCGTAAGGATTGTTATTACCCATGTTTGTTGAGTGTAATCACTTGTTGATGATCTCTAAACGAGCGTGTAAGGCGATCTTTCACCTTGAGTGCATAGGGATCGTTTTTGTTTTTTAGGGTTTTCTTTTCTTTTCGATTGTTTGAATCTCTAATACGCTGGATCTACTACCTTTTTGGTGCACATTCTTGTTAATGGCCTGTTTTGGATTGATCCTCCTCAAATCAATCATTTAACGTGATCCAATACGAGATACGTTTCCCAGAAACTATAGGGATTTAGCGTCTTTTTAGGATTTCTCAATCGTGTATTTTTCTTAATTGCTATTTAGGATTTTGGGTTTTCTCTCTTTATTTTCATAGGTGATCGGCGCTCTAAGGAGGATGATGTGTTTAAAATTTCCACTTCCATTTTCGTCACTAACTTTCCTGATCAGACTAATGCGAAGGAGTTATGGAGATTATGCAATCAATATGGGAATGTCATTGACGTTTTCATTCCTAACAAAAGATCCAAAGTGGGTAAGCGTTTTGGTTTTGTTCGTTTTATCAAGATTTCTGATGTGGACCGTTTGGTAAACAACTTATGCACGATTTGGATTGAAAGATTCAAAATTCATGCAAATATTGCTAGATTTAATAGGCCACCAATAAACAAAGGTAGTCAACATCCCAAGTTCAACGCTAATACTAAGTCTGCTTCAGTAGAACCATTAAAAAGAACCGGGGTACCTGGTATATCTAATCCATATACTCATGCTGTTAAAACTGGAACTTACTCACGCTTTGAGGTGAAGGAGCCTAAGCCCGCTTTGGTTCTAGATAACTCATGTTTGTATGAGTCTGATTTTACTCTATCCTTGGTTGGAAAACTTAAGGAATTTGGTTCTTTGCCAAACTTAAAAAAGCTGCTAATGGAAGAAGGTTTTGAAGATATCAACATTCGCTATAAGGGAGGGTTTTGGGTGCTATTCAATTTTCTTAATTAAGCCACAAAAGATAAGTTCATGTCTCATGTTGGTGTCAACTCATGGTTCTCTAAACTCCAACCGGCATCTACCTCATTCAGTATCGATAAAAGGATTGCTTGGATAGACATTGAAGGTGTGCCCGTATGCGCATGGACTCATAATAATTTTGCTAGAATTTCTTCTATTTGGGGTTCATTGTTGCACGATGAGGATGAGGATGCATCTCACTTCCATAGAAAAAGACTATGTATCAAAACTACCATTGAAGAAAACATCTTTGATATTGTCAAAATAATTGTCAAAGGCAAGGTTTTTTTTATTCGTGTAAAAGAATTAACATGGTGGGCTCCAAACTTTAATGATACACTTGATGATAATACTGATACTGATGACGAATCAGTGGATAGTAATTTTGATGATAATCATAAGGAGGCCTTTTCAGAGAAAGCTAGTGAGATTAATGAAATTCCAAAGACGGTATTCGAGGAAAGAGAACAAGGCGAGATTAAGTCTTCTGATATCAAGGAAGATCATAAAGAGGTGCTTGAAGAGGTGCAATCTGAAGACCCGTTTGATATATATCCAATTCTTAATAAGAAAAAACCTGAAACCTTTATTACTCAACAATCAGATGATGAACCGAAATACCCCCCAGGATTTACACCTTGTGACATATCAAAAGTTAATTCTAACTTGGACCAAAATTCAGTAGGGGCTGGAGATCAGGAGAAAGAGTCATCAGTAAAAGGAAATGGTTCCAAGGCAAGTTATAAGGAGGATGCTAATGTTTTAGCTTGCTCGGGCCATTTTAAAAGTGTTGGTACTCCAAAAACAGGTGGTTCCATGTTACAAGTGATAGAAGATCTGATTAAAGTGGGACAAACGATGGGATACAAGATGGAAGGTTGTATTAACGATATTGAAGAGATAGTGAAAAGCCAAGGGGCCCATGAGTTCTATAAATGAATTTCATGTCTTTAAATATACAAGGCCTTGCCTAAAAGGCCAAAAAAGATTGGGTCAAGGAGTTATGTTACAATAACAAAGTTAATTTTCTAGCTTTTCATGAAACGAAAATAGAGCAGGTGGATATTTTCAGTATCAAGTCGTGTTGGGGAAACCTTACTTTCGATCATGTTGTTAGCCCTTTTGTGGCGAACTCAGGTGGAATATTATGCGTGTGGGATCCAAACATGTTCCAGAAAGAGGCTTCTACGGTTTCATATTATTTTATTACAGTTATGGGCAAATGGATTCCTAACAATAAGAATTTGCTTATCATCTCGATTTATGCTCCCCAAGAGCTAGCTGAGAAAAAGATTCTTTGGCAATACTTGAAGATCGTGATTGATAGATGGAAAGGTGACGTGATTGTCATGGGTGATTTTAATGAAGTCCGTACAGAGGATGAAAGATTCGGTTCTATATTCAACGCCCAAGGGGCCGCTGCTTTTAACTCTTTTATTTCTGCAGGTGGTTTGGTGGAGGTGCCCTCAGGAGGGTATTCTTTCACCTAGTCTCATAAATCTGCTTCCAAAATGAGTAAGTTGGACCGATTTCTTATCTCCGAAGATTTAATGAGGTCTTGCCCCAATTTTTCTTCTCTCATTTTGGATAGATATCTTTCTGATCATAGACCTATATTATTGCGAGAAATAAGCTTAGATTATGGTCCTACGCCGTTTTGATTTTTTCATAACTGGTTTGAGCTTGAAGGCTTAAAATCTTTTGTGGTTGATACTTAGAGAGGCATCACTATTCCCGAATCTAATGCTATGCTTCAGTTGGTACAAAAACTAAAGCTTCTTAAAGTTCATATTTGTTTGTGGGTGAAAGGTAAGAAAGACAATGCTTTAAATCTTAAGAAAGAGTTGAAGAATAAACTTGCTACTATTGATTCTTCTATTGACAAAGGTAAGGTAACTTCAGCTATTTTAGAAGATCGTATGGATACTCTAAATAATCTCACTTCCTTGGTGAAAATGGAATCGATGGAATTGGCTCAAAAAGCTAAGATAAAATGGTCGATCGAAGGAGATGAAAACACTAAATATTATCATGGCATTATCAACAAGCGACGGAATAATCTCGTTATCCGGGGTATTATTGTTGATGGGGAGTGGATCGAGGATCCTAATGTTGTCAAAAATGAGTTTCTCTCTCATTTCAGAGATTGGTTCGACAATCCAGGTGTTTCTCGCCTTATTCTTGACATGGATTTCCCTAACAAATTGTCTCAAGATCAAATGCAGGACTTGGAAAGAATGTTTTCGAAAGAGGAAATTAAAGGAGATGTTTAGGACTGTAGTCTAGATAAATCTTCAGGTCCTGATGGATTTACTTTTGGATTTTATCAAAGGTTTTGGAGTTTAAATGAAGACGAAGTTGTAGACGCCGTGAACCATTTTTTTAATAACGGCTTCTGTCCCAAAGGAGATAATTCTTCTTTCATCGCTTTGATTCCGAAAACTCAAGGTGATAAGATGGTGAAAGACTTTAGACCCATAAGTCTCATTGGTAGTCTCTATAAAATCATAGCCAAACTCTTTGCTAATCGTTTAGTGAGTGTTATGGGTGGACTCGTGAATGAAGTGCAATCTGCCTTTATTGCTAATCGTCAAATCTTAGATGGTCCTTTTATTTTGAACGAAATAATTCACTGGTGTAAAGCAAAGAAGAAACAAACTATGATTTTTAAGGTAGACTTTGAGAAGGCTTTTGATTCAGTTTGTTGGGATTTTTTGGATGATGTTTTAAGGAATTTTAGTTTTGGTACTCGTTGGCGTGATTAGATTCAAAGTTGTTTACAATCTTCCAGGGGTTCGATTCTAGTTAATGGAAGTCCGACTTCTGAGTTTTAATTTCATAAAGGCCTTAAATAAGGAGATCCCCTATCTCCTTTCTTATTTATCTTAGTTATGGAAAGCCTCCATCTGTTGTTTCAAAATGTTATCAATGCAAGTCTTTTCAAAGGTGTGGATTTAGACAATTCGTTGAAGCTATCTCATCTCTTTTATGCTGACGATGTGGTCTTTATAGGACAATGGTGTGACTCGAATATTTCAACCATCATTCGTGTGTTAGATTGCTTTTTTCGTGCTTCGAGCTTACGTATCAATCTCCAAAAGAGAAAGCTTATGGGTATAGTTGTGGAAAATTCCATTGTTGATATTGCTGCTAATAACATCGGTTGTATGACCCTTGATCTTCTGTTTTCATACCTAGGAGTTAATATCGGTGGCCACATGATGCGTATTAATTATTGGGTTGATGTCATTAATAAAATCCATCGGCGGCTTTCTAAGTGGAAGATGAAGTCTCTCTCCATTGGTGGCAGATTAACTCTCCTTAAATCTGTTTTGAGATTAACGCCTATCTATTATATGTCGATGTTTAAAGCTCTTGTTCATGTGCTTAACAAATTAGAATCCATTCGTAGTCATTTTTTCAATGGAGTGGCTCCCAATGTTCGGAAAATGATGTTTGTCAAATGGGATCATGTCTTGGCTTCTAAGGAAAAGGGTGGTCTTGGTGTTTCAAGTTTCTATGCTCTTAATCGTGCTCTCATCTTTAAGTGGGTATGGCGATTCCGCACTCAAAATACCTCTTTTTGGTCTAGGGTTATCAAAGCTATTCACGGTGAGGATGGTAAGCTTGGTAATCCTAATAAACCCACTTTTTCATCAAATTGGATTGATATCATTCGCACTCTTCTTCTTTTGTATAATAAAGGAATCGACCTTCTTGGATCCATCAAGAAAAAGTTGGGAAATAGGGAGAAAACTAAGTTTTAGGAAGAGATTTGGAAGGGAGATAGGCCTTTCAAAACTTTATTCCCTAAAATCTACGCTCTCGAATCTGATAAAAGTGTTTCAGTGGC
This sequence comes from Tanacetum coccineum, assembly GCA_026074375.1. Classification (NCBI taxonomy): domain Eukaryota; kingdom Viridiplantae; phylum Streptophyta; class Magnoliopsida; order Asterales; family Asteraceae; genus Tanacetum; species Tanacetum coccineum. The sequence continues at coordinate 16,241 of BQNB010093988.1, read as the reverse complement.
GACTAAAATGGCACATCCTAGCCTTGGTTTCTCTTTAAGACGCAAGCCTAGAGGAGGGATAAAGCAAGTTCAAATGGAAGGGATGTTATCTTATACGGACGGTCTTATTCTTCCCAATATGCATGATAGATGGTCTTGGTCGCATACAGGAGATGGGGAATTTTCTGTTTCTTCAGCAAGGAATCTCATTGATGATAGATCGCTTGGGGTGATCGGCTCCAAAACGCATTGGTGTAAGTATGTTCTGTCAAAGGTTAATATTCATTCTTGGAGAGTCAATCATAATAATCTTCCAACGCTCCTCAACCTTTCTCGTAGAGGTATGGACTTAGATTCTATTTTATGCCCTTCCTGTAACTTGGTGGTTGAATCTACAAATCACACCTTCTTTTCTTGCCCCATGATGGAAGACTTGTATAAGAAAATTGCTAGATGGTGGGATGTCAATTCGATGGCGTTATCTTCCTATAAAGATTGGTGGGTCTGGTTCTCTAACCTGCGTCTTCCGTCCTATCTCAAGATGGTTTTGGAAGGAGTTATTTACATTACTTGGTGACAAATCTATTTTTGGTCCTAATAATCAGTCTAAAGGTTGGTTGTTTGATGATATTGTGGCGCTTTCTTTTACCTGGTGTAGGTCTAGATGTAAGTCAAATTTTAGTTGGATAGATTGGTTAAAGAACCCTTCTCTTATTTCTTTGTAAGTTCGTTTTTCTAGCTTCTTGTTAGAGTTTTAATGAAATCGCTATTAAAAAAATCATGTACAACAAGTTGATATATAATAACACGTTTCGACTAAAGTTTTTAGCCGTCACTTAATCAATAACTTAGAAATAGAGTAAATTGCATAAATCGTCCTTAAAGTTTGGTCAATTTGCATGTTTCGTCCCAAACGTTACGAAAGTGCAAGGATCGTCCTTGTGGGGAAACCTTTGGTGCAAGTATCATCCCTGCAGGGACGATACTTGCACCAAAGGTTTAACCAAAAGTTTTCCCATAGGGACGATCCTTGCACCAAAGGTTTCCCCACAAGGACGATCCTTGCACTTTCGTAACGTTTGGGACGAAACATGCAATTTTGCCAAACTTTAGGGACGATTTATGCAATTTACTCTTAGAAATATATATTTTTAAATTTAATCCTTGAAAACATATACTGATGTACATGCTATACATGTAGAATCGTAAAAGTTTGCATTAAAATTAGAACATTTAAAATAACAACGAGAGTCGTGCTTTCTAAATGATAATTTTTAATTTTAGTTTTCTAAATGAATGATAGCGTTATCTTTTTGGTAAAGAGTTTTTTGATAAAATATATTACATCAAAAAACGTTAAAGTATAAAGGATGTAAGTGACGTCTTACATATCAGCTTGTTAGATAGGCAAAAATAAGAACGCATCATTTGTCCTCAAAACCAAAATAATATAAGATTAACATGTCAATCTCATTAAATAACTACCTCTATGAAAATGCGACACAACTATGAAACAAATTAGATTGACTCATAAGAAATGCTAAAAACCATAGAAATCCATCAACCATTTTCGCTAGAAGCATTCCCATGCTCCGCTTCCTCAACCACCTGTTCCATGTCATCAAATTCCATATCATCCCTATCAAAAGTAGTGAAGCTTCGTTTCATGAGAGAAAATTACGTTTCTCTTATGATAGTTTGCTTTCCTGCCCGACCAAATAACAGTCTTCCTGGGAGGAGCCTGTTGGAAATTTAGTGCAAATGTGGGAATTGGATCATACTTGGAAATGGGTTTGGAGGTACGGAGTGTACACCCATCAAGTCACTGATTCTCCTTGACTCTTTTAGTGGTGAGCTTAATGTCTATTAAATGTGCGGTATCAACATTAAATATTTGTAACTACGCCTATTAAATGGAAGGTTTCAAGTTTGACTTAATGACCATGATTATGGTCATGTAACCACTATGCATTTATGAAGGAGGTTATGAGATTAATTGGCCAATTAATGCTCATAACTCCTTTTTACCTGGAGTTACAAATTCTTTTGATTAACGTAGTGTTTGGTATGTTGTAATCAAATGGAAATGGAAAAGATTATTACAATGGAATGAAAAATGTTGTTTGTTTAGATTTACGGAATGTAATGATTCATTACAAGGAATGACCCATTACACCAAAACCATTCCTTAGGGGCCCCCTACTTTTTTTCATTTCATCTTGTAATGGAATCAAATTACATAAAACTCCATCATTAACTAACATATTAAATTAACTTCCTATCATTAATGGGGCATTTTAGTCTTTTTATCATGATTTCATTACGTTTTATCATACAAACCAAACATGATTAATAATGGTAATGAATCATTACATTTCACTATTTATTCAATTACGTTGGTTATTCCATTCATTTGACATTTAATTTCGTCATACCAAACGAACCCTAAGAGTTTTCATCTTTATAAATAGAGATGAACACTTGCATGAAATGGACAACATCAACACATAAAACAAAAACACTTAGAAGTGAATGGTTCTTGATTTGTGCCTAAAACAAGAACAAACACTTGATTTTATCCCAAGGAGGTATTCGTGTAACCCGGTCGTAGGGTCGAATAATCTTCTTTGGAAAGTGATCACACGACTTCAAGTGATATCGGGTAACCTTAATTGGTAATTAGCTAGGCTATTGATTATCTTCACCCTGATCTGGGCTCTCCACAACCAACAATCAAAGAAGATTATTTTATGATAATCAATGGCTGCTATCGCTATGAGTGTGGTGTATGTGCTCACTACTCCTATACCTGAAGATGGTGAGAATGCTACCGTGGATCAAATCAGAAGGAGGAATAAGTAGGATAATGATGACTATCTTTGCAGAGGTTTAATCCTCAAAGGTATGTCTGATCCTTTATTTGATATTTACCAAAATGTTGAATCTGGAAAAGAACTATGGGATTCTTTGGAGGCCAAATATATGGGATGCATCAAGTAAGAAGTTCCTTGTAAGTAATTTCCCAAATTATAAAATGACTGATTCAAGACTGGTTATAGAATAATACAATGAACTTCTTGTTATACTTGGAAGGTTTACGCAACATAAATGAACATGGATGAGGCCATTCAGGTCTCTTGTATCATTGACAAACTTCCTCCTTATTGGAAAGATTTCAAGCATACCTTGAAACATAATAAGGAGGAGTTAACTCTTGTTGAGTTGGGAAGTCATCTGCGCATTGAGGAGTCCCTCAGGGCGCAGGATAGTGACAAGCCAAAGGGCAACAATGTTGTTGGTCCACAATGATTGGACGTGGTTGTGTAGATCTTAGATTTAGTTCTGTAAAGATTGTTTCCTTGTTTAATGTTTCGCATGTTCCTAATATTAGGAAAATGTTGGTTTTCAGTAGTATTTTGAATAATTGTGGTTATAGACAAGTAACTGAATCTAATAAATTTGTTTTGTCTAAACATGGTGTGTTTATTGGTTTTGGCTATTTGTGTAATCAAATGTTCATGCTTAATATTGTTAATGATATCGGTAATTCAACCTTTTGTCAACCTTTAAACTGAATGATTCAATCCTATGGCATGCTAGACTGGGGCCAGTCCACATTTAAGAGAGACGATGCAGTGAAGATCATTCCTAAAGGAAGGTTAATCCCAGCTTTTGACATAGACACCGAAAAGTGTAAGACTTTCATGCTGACCAAAATAACTAAGAAACCATTTCAAAATGTAAAATGTAAAACTGAAGTTTTGAAGCTGATACAGTAGCAGTGATAGTTTGATTTACATGTACCCACCCCCCCCCATTAATGAAGAATAACCTACTTTGTGTACATTTATTGAAGATGCTCATGGTTTAGTTATGATTATTAATTATTATACTAAAGGATGAAGGATGAAGCATTAGATAAATTCAAAGTATTCAAAACTAAAGTTGAATTACAACAAGGGTCCCAGATCAAAAGATTCAAGACTGATAGGGGAGGTGAGTACATGGATACTCTGTATTTTCAGTTTGTTGGTATTATCCATGAAATGACTGCCCCTATACTCCACAATAAAATGGTATATCTGAAAGGAAAAATAGAGTACTGAAAGAAATGGTTAATTCCATGTTGTTCTACTCAGGACTAAGTCAAGGGTTCTGGGGTGAAGCTATGTTAACAGCTTGCTATATATTAAATAGGGTTCTCAACAAAAGGAACATGATTACCCCTTATGAACTCTGGACTAAAAGGAAACCAAACCTGAACTACCTCAGGGTTTTGGGTTGTAGGGCAGTTGTAAGACTCCCTGATCCAAAGTTGAAAACTTAAGGTGAAAAAGGCATTGAATGCATCTTTGTTGGATATGTTGAGCATTCCAAGTCTTTTAGGTTCTATGTTATTGAACCTAATGAATCAGTTTCAATTAACTCTATGATTGAATCAAGGGATACTATCTTTGATGAGAATAGATTTTCATCAGTCAATAGACTAAGTCAGATGTCCCTAATAAATGGAACTGGAGACATTGGTGGTTCAGTGGTCCTTGAAGAGGTTGTAACTCAACAACCTGAACCTGGTCTTAGAAAAGACAAAAGGAATAGGACTCTAAAGAACTTTGGACTTGAATTTCATATATACTTAATTAAACGAACAAGGGATGAGATCTCTGACCAACACTCCTATTGCTTTAATGTTGAGGATGACACCAAAACATTTGATGAAGCAATGAAGTCCTAGGATGTTGCTTTTTGGAAAGAGGCCATTAATGATTAGATGGATTCCATCATGGGAAACAACACTTGGGTGTTGACTAATCTACCTCCAGGTTGCAAACCTCTTTGTTGCAAATAGATCTTTAAAAGAAAACTGCAGGTAGATGGAACTATTGAAAAGTTCAAGGCTAGACTAGTCATTCATGGCTTTAGACAAAAGTCAGGGTGATGTGCGGTTTGTAAGGACTTCACAGGAAGTTTTACAACCCCCTAGGCAGTGCACCTAATCGTTGCAGTGTAGTATAGGCAAGACTCGAGGGTTGTTATCGTTCTTTAGGGGAATAGGTTGGGAAGACTCGAACAGAATCTAATAGAGGTCTAAGGGGTTGAGAGGAGATTCTTTTTATGTTTTTATGTTTTTATAAAAGCAAGTAAATATCATGGTTTGAGAGGTTGGTTGGTTTTTAACTAATTAAACTAATAATTAAATCTAAACTATTGGTGATAATTATATGGTAAACGGACATATTTACTTAATCATCATTACTCCTTATTATGCTTCTCCAAATTATGTTGCTTTGTCACTCTTGCAATGATATGTGTAAGTATTTCCTAAGTTATGAACGAATTACACGAACCCGCCGTCTATGTAATATTCCGTTAAGGCAACGCACAAGTAAGGTACTATGAAGACTATTACAAGGCCCCTAAGAGTACATTACATGCAATTAAAACACTTAAGAGGGATCAACCATATTAGGGGTAAGGTAGTATGAAGACTATTACCGATGGTATCCTTTCTACGCACTCGCATTTCCCTAGACGTCTATGCCAATTTAATATCTTATGGCTAGTTTTCTAAAGCCCAACACACACATCCATCACAAGAAGCAACATAATAAGGATCTACATATTAAGTTTCATGCAATCATAAGTAAATACTAAAGGATCTAGCCTAGCATGTTAAATAAAGAAGAAGAACAAAAATCAATCACAAAACACATAAACATATTAGGTGATTAAAGATAAATGAACTTCACTTGATTAAATAATGGATTGAAGGCTGATACAATAGGGTTTTGAGGCCCTAAAAACGGCCTAAAAGCTGCTACACTCGAACTATTAAAGTTAGGGTTCGTCTCCCAAAAATTACACACTAAAAACCCTAAAACGAGTTAGTATATATAGGAAAATAGGTCGTGACGGCGTCGCATGATTTCTGACGTCGTCGTTTCGCCGAATCTTCTAGGGTTTCTTTTGAGGCGGTTACGATCTGACGTCGTCTTGAGTTTCTCTGACGCCATCTCTTGTATGTTCTGACGCCGTCGCAAAGGATGGTGACGCCGTCTCCAGACACTGTACGTAATTTGTTTAAAAGAGTTGGTGTAGAGTCGTAGTCTTATCCGTTTCTTTTTCAATTGAGCCAAAGTCACGTATATTTCCTCCAAAAGTCATCCAAATGCTAAAAACGCAAAAACAAATGTTTAAGTACATAAATTAGGCATAATAGCATGATTTAGGGGGTTAAATGACCCCTAAAAAGCGTATAAAATGACACCTCTTCAAATACCCTACACTTGGGATTTGCTTGTCCTCAAGCAAATAGGCTTTTCTACCTAGACAATAGTGATATTGGGGGCATTTAACCTACTATTCAAAAGTAGTTTACGACACAACCTTCTAGACCTCGTAATTAAAAGCACGGAATTCATATACTAGTACCTCACATAAGTGTTTGATTCTCTCTTTCTCTTGAGTGTATAATGAATTATAACAATGTGGGAAACGGAAATATAACACTCATTACCTGTCGTAGCATACAAATTACCATATGCTTGGTAAATGATCAAACCTCTACCGCTTGGCGCAAGTACTTGAAATTACTATCAAATAGGGCTTTTAAAGGGTTGTGATGTGTAGGGTGTAGGTTAAACAACAGCAGCAACAGATGGTATATACATGAGCGGTGATAAGTTAATTAACTACAAGAATACATGCTGAGGCGTTGCTAAGCCAAGACTCGACTACTCTATGAAATAGATAACAAACTAAAATACAAACTCTACATCAATCTCTTTCTTTTTCTTTTCTGTTTTTTCTTGTTTTTTTAATAAACATAATACATAACTTGGGGTTTATAACACACCCTGACACTTGAGTTTTTGCTAACTCATAAAAATTTACTAACAAATGACCCGAATTGAAAGGATCAACAAACATGGAGCTTATTGAGCTCTAATGGGGGTAATAAGTGACTTCTTTCCTAATTCTTCATAGGATAAAAACTACCATGATTTATAATCGTCCTAAATCTGTATTTACAAGGATAAATGACTCGACTTAGCAACTATGTACTCCTGCAATAATTAACTGGGTTTACAATAATGTACTAAAAGCGAGTACACATAAGGTAGGCTAAGGCTATTTGGGTGTAACAATTGGTTAAGGGTTTAACAATGATCTTCATTAAAAATTTAGAGTACACCAGAAATTTACGAGAACCTTGAAAAGGATAGGCTCAGAAGGGTGTACTAGGGGTATCCTGCACTAAAAATAAGTGCATGGCAAGGGTATGGGATAGTTATATGATCGAGGTGACCATAATAACAAATACATGTTTAAAACATGGTTAATCCTAGTGCCTCTTATCATTTAGAAAATCCTAATTCTCACTATGCGGTCTCAGGATGCATCATAAAAACAAGTTCTAGAATCTATTACACTACCGGTATACTCATATAATTTTAAACCGATACCAATGCTCCAGAAAAGGTGACAAAACCACATATACACATCCATAATGATGGAATAGATACATATGATTGCTCGATCCTTAACTCGCGAAAGCTAAAGGTAAAATTATCTTGGGTGTCAAAAATGGATATCCGAATTCCTAAAGATCTAAAGGCGAGCCTCACATATTTGGGGTGGAATTTGTGAGTTTTTGTGCTAGTCATACAAATTACTATCCATGAGACGCGATTAATACTCGGTTTTCATCGGTATGTGTCATATAAAAAATTTAAATTTTGTTTAAAATTACCGTCTATGCTATATTTCAATATATTACTCATCATTTTAAGGAACAAGCAAATGACAATTGAAGGAATGGTTTCTAAGGCTTATTTCATCCTACATTTAAGACGAACATTGTCCCCAATGTTCTTAAAAGTACCTGTAAAACGAATAAAAGCAAAAGAAAAAAGTTGAGAGAAACTAGTACTCCTCTGGTTTGCTCAATAGTGGAGAAGAAACATATGATAACTGGCTAAATCTTCATCCAAAAGTCGTCCTCCTGAAATTCCTAAGAACTTTCGGGTTTCTTCTTATCAAATATAACCTGTAAAGTAAAGACAAAGACAATACACCTGGCGTAAAATCGGTGGGATGATGATATATACAACAAAACTTTTAGGGTTGACTCTATTAAAGCAGTAAAGATAGGATGAATGTGTTAATGTAATCAAGGTTTCTGCAGGTTTTTAAGAAAATTACAAATTTTGGAAATTGTACAAAATTAATTTTTCAAAAATAATAAAAAATTCGAATTTTCACAAGTCTGGAGACGCGACGCCATTAGGAAAAATCCTGACGCCGTCTCCAGACACTGTGAAAATTTCACATTTGTTTTCTTGGAAAAAATTTCTGCACGCAATTCTATTAGTTATTTCCGGTAGAAAATATTGCATAAAACCTGGGATTAATTATCACAATCATATAACTCGAAACTTACGCGAATTAATCTAAACAATTCATTTAACATGTTCGAATTGGTTCTTATAAACCGGATTTTTCTCTTAACAATTTTAATGAAATACCTTTGATTGCAATTAAGACGAGGTTAAAAACACAACAAAGCATGATCAAGAAATAATTCAAACATATAAAAATAAATGAAATAAAATTAAAACACACAAGTGTTGGGTTTGTGCTCATGTCATACGAATATGGGAAAATTCCCAAAAAGGTCCGAGTTCAAGGGTGTTAGTCACCTTCTCCCCAAAAAAAACATTTTTAAGTCAAAAGAGTCCAGGGCGACTGTTCGTTGGGGCAACCTCAGCACAACACGCCATGTGTCCCATATTTTATTATTAAAGTACAAAATGTATAATTTGGGCAACTTGTCTTTATGGGCGACTTAACTTAGGGCGACAAGGGTTTTTTAGTCTTTTTACATTAGTTTACTTGTACATTTATAGAAAAATTAACAATGGATTCATTTAGTTTTATCTCTCAAAATTAGCACAGATTTATCAAAAACATACACAAACACAAATAAAAAAAACACAGATCATTCTTCATCCTCACCACCACCACCACCACTACCACCCTCACCCCCCTCCCTCACCTGACACATACAAACATTTACCCCAGGTATACACACAAGATTTATATCAAACCCTAACAAAACAAAACCTCAAAATTAGACGATTGATCATGAATAAATTATCAAAACGATTAAGGTTATTTGATGGTCAAATGAAATTAGATTCTTTATTTTGGTAAGATTTATCTTTTGATTGTTCTTATTTTTTTAGGGTTTTTAATTTTATTATTTTTGGGGGTTTTAATTTAACTCTTATGTTTTCCTGAGAAATATAAATATTTGGCAATATATTATTTCGTTCTGGTTGTTTATTGATTAATAATTTTATCTGTTCACCTAAACTTACAGGAGACCTACCTCACTTCATGATCGTGGTAGAGACAGTGATGACGATGATTACCAAGATCGAGATTATGACGTGGCAGCTTTAGCCAATAATTTAAGCCAAGCATTCCGATACGGTATCTATGATGATAATGATGAGGTATACTATAAATTAATCATATACAAAAATCTATGTTACACACGATGTTACTCATTGTAGGTTTCTTATGTAGGTTTAATGCTTATGTATATTTTTTAGACTGCTAATCGTTGCGACACTTATTTTGCTTTGTGTTGTGTCCAGGGTCATGGCTCATTGGAAAGAGATGACGAGGTATGTGTATCATTTAGTCTTGCTAGTGTATGGTATATGTGCTGACTTCTAACAAACCTCTATTATGATGAGATGAGGTAAGAATGACCTTACTATAAACTAGCCATGACTTGCAGTCATGACATGATGTCATATTGACTGTGGAAGTAAACAGTTGATGACAGTGAATGATAGTTGATCATATATAACATCTATTTGAGTATGATGAAATAGAGTAAGATTAGATGCTTTTCAAGCTAAGATCAAGAACAAAAGATGGTATTTTTGGTCTTTCTTAAAATGTTCTCTTGCTATTAGATTGTTTGCAAATATACTGTGACAATGTGAAGGGTTTAATATGTTTATACTTTTTCGAGCTCCGGGCATTCTAAAAGTTTGTGTAAGGGGCAGAACTAAAAGACATCTTAACTTTTGCAGGATGTTTACTTTGATGATGAATCTGCTGAAGTTGTGATATCTTCACTTCGATTGGGAGATGACCAAGAAAGGTACAATACGTATATTGTCTTATTGATAATTAAGCTATGTAATCTTATGTGTCAGTCACTAGTTCAATATAACGATTGTTTTATGGAATGAACATAATTTTAAATTACAAGAAATTCTAAAAAGTCTTCAAAACAAGAAATTCAAGTGTCTGATTAACAAGTGTGTTAACTGGACTTTCTGTATGATGAGAAATTGCAATTTTAATTCTCTGTATTTAATGTTTGTTTTGCTGGATCTTTTGTTTTAGCGGGTCACTTTTCACAAACTCAAACTGGTTTGCTTTTGAGGAGGAGAGGGCTGCCCATGAGCAATCAACCAGTGCAGTAGCTTCACCCTTACCCAACACCAAAGGTACCGCTGAAGCCATTGAAGGTGATGATGACAAGGTTACCTCCAACGAAAATGCCAAAGATTTGGTTGATTCTGCAACATCTGAGGTCCCTGAGTCAAAACCGGGCCCGGATGATACTACTATCGGAAAGTCAACGGAAGACTTGACACAAAGTGAGAGTGATAAACCACCTGAATGGATTGAATGAAAAGAATCGGTCGAACTTGAACCTTCCACTGAACCATCCATTGAAACATCAGTCGTGACCAGCAAGCCTGCTGAAGCATCTCAGACCGTAACAGATAACCTTCCGAATGGTAATCTTGAAGCTAACCTAGTGACAGATATTGGTAGTGATGCTCTGAGCATAAAAGAGGTTGACCCCGCTCCAAGCAAAAAAAGAGGGCGAGCTGCCATCTTCCACCACCGATAAATCAGAGGCAGTGGAGGAGACTGGCAGCAAAACTATAGTTGGCAGAAGTCCGCCAGAGTAATAGTTGGCGGACACTTGTAAGAATCTTAATCTTATATACTTGATTTATGCAGTTATCATACAATGGATCCATCGTTTTTTATACATTTGCATACTTGAGCGCAGGCTTATTCTACTATTGGAACTCCTGATTATATAGCTCCGGAGGTTCTACTGAAAAAGGGTTATGCACTGGAATGTGATTGGTAAGTATCCTATCACCATTTTGTTTACAGGTTCATGACATCCTTTATAAACACTTCTTTCATCCTTCACATGAAAGCTAATTCGATTTTCTTTTTATCAGTTAAGAATTTTGCCTTTGTCTTTCTTGTGAAATTGAGCAGGATGTTCCTTGCATCCACTAAATTTATCATGCAATTCTTGTTTTGCTTCAGGTGGTCTCTTGGTGCTATTATGTTTGAAATGCTTGTCGGGTATCCACCTTTTTACTCTGATAATCCGATGTCAACTTGTAGGAAGGTAGCCTTTTATGTACCAATCTTTGGCTTCCATTGCCTGTTGAAACTACACTAACAACTGCAGTCCGTTTCTATCTGTCTTTAATATTATGGGTGCTAATAATCTTAACCACGTGTAGATTGTAAAATGGAAAATGCATTTGAAGTTTCCTGAAGAAGCGAGGCTTTCATTAGAGGCAAAAGATCTAATCAGCAAACTGCTTTGTAATGTCAACCAAAGGCTGGGTTTAAAAGGCGCAGATGAAATAAAGGTGTTGTATAGTGTGTCCTATTCTAGCTTCTTGGGTTGATCAAGCACCAAACTTAAAACAAAATTGTGGAAAACTAGAGGGGGAGTTGAATAGTTTTCTTAGTTATTAGTTGCCTTTTAAAACTTGTTCAAAACTTTTTGCGAAATGGTTAGGATATTGATATTTGATTATGATCTAAGTGATCTAAAATGCAAGTAAAAGAGAGAGTATAGAAAGCGATAACCGGGACACAAGTATTTATAGTGGTTCGGCAACAAGGACACCTTCCTTGCCCTACTCCACTCCCCGAGTCACCTACTCGAGAGTTTGTTAAACACTAGTCACCAATCTCCTTTCAACCGGCGGAGAAGCCTCACAACGTGGTTACACTTCTTGTACGATACAAAGATAATCACCGGATTCTTCACACGATAGAATCAATATCAACACTACTATACTTGGTATACAACTAACAATGATATTCACAGCTATAAACTACAGCAAGATGATCTTGAAGGAGTGATGGAGATCGAACACAAGGTACTTGTGACTTGGTCGTCTCGAACGCGTATTTGGCAATTTCTTCTTTGAAGGAAATTACCTACACAAGACTAAAGAAAGATATACAAGAAATAGAGAAAGAGATCAGATGATTAGAGAGTATTTTAGATGAGAAAGATGTGTGAAAACATGATAAATGACATGGTATTTATAGCTAAAAACTTTACTGTAGCCCGGTTCTTCCGGTGCTATTGAAGAAGGGCACAGGTAGCCAAAAGCAAGGGCACCGGCCTACAGTAACCAAATCCAAATTTTGATTTGCAAAATCTTGAGAGATCATGTGTAATCTTGTAAGATTGCCCTTGGATTTGCTGCATTTGATTAGGTCATGAATGATGTAATTAATCTAGAGTGTAAAAAAACATTTTGTGTATAAAATCATACACTTTTATTTTTTTGTGACACTTTGTGTTTTTCTACAAGATTAAGTTTTTAGAGATAGTAAGAGATTTGAGAATGATGTTTTTACTATGTTTTGTCATTAATAAAACTTATTGCTAATCTAGGAAGATCGTGAGATAATCATTTGTTACTGGTTTATTTGTATTAACAATCTCCCCCTTTTTGTTGATGACAAAACATAGTTTTAAAATACAAGAAATTGATTTACTGGTTTTAGATGTATTTTAAACTAGTTTCTTTCTCCCCCTTTTTGCCGAAACAAAAAGATGGAATGCTTTGTATGTAAATTGAAAAGATTGGCAAGACGGAAAGCTCCCCCTTGAAAAATGCTAAGGTAGCTACAAAACAAATATGTTAGAAATAATGAGAGGTGCTCCCCTTTGCTTTGTAAGTACCTGCAAAGAAAAGTTAGAGGTCCAAGAAAAAGAAGAACATACTGTAGTACCGGCCAGCCGGTTCTGTTCTGTCAATGGAACCGGCTTGTTGTCGGACAGAACCGACTGACTTATGAAAAGTCAAAGTCCACGAATTTTAAACATAATTTTGAATGATCATGAGATAACAATTGATATAGCACAACTATTATTTTTATTAGAGATAGCATAAAAGACATTACAATAAGACAAGAGATTCTTAACGAATATTCCTAATGGATCTATTATTTTGTTCTACTTCTTAAGTCTTATTATTAGATGTTGTGCGTGATAACATTTAGGCGGTCGAGAATGTGCTTGAGAATGAATCTCATTTCTCCTTGGAGATTGTCAACTAAGACTTGAGCTCTTTGGCAATGTTCATGAAACATTTCATGGGTGAGCATAGGAAAAGGATTGTTAGGTCTTAATGGCGGAAGTGGGGGGACGATTGAAGGTAGATTTGGTAAACATTGAGGTGGAAATGGTGGGATAGGTGGTTCCAAGTTTGGAGTTGGCGAGGGGAAGGTTGAATCAATGGGTGGAATAGGAGGAGGTGCATTTTCCATTTGTTTAATAGTGTCAAAAGATGGTCGAGGTGGTGGAGGGTTAGTAGTTGATGGTGGGAGATCATCAAGGGAGTCAAGGAAAGCTTGAGGATAAGTTGGTAGAGTGGAGAACAAGAGTTCTATGGGATCAAGGTTGATGGCAAGCGGTGATGTGAGTTTGGATAGTTGGGTAGGTGCCGGAGGAGGTGAAGTCAAAGATGGAGGTGTTGATCTAGGAGTTGTTAATAAATCGCTATTGTGATGAGTTGGTGAAATAGGAGAAGTCGAGATCGAAGAAGTTGGTAGAGGACCCGAAGTATAGTCTGATAGAGGTGATAATGGTTGATAGGGAGGTGATGAAGTTCGTGGATTGTTGAAGCAACATGGCCTTACGCTTATCCTAGCGGTTCTCTTTAAATTGGTTTTGCTTTCTTTAGGCATTGTGAGGGGGAATGATGAGAATTATGTTACAAATCACTTCCTTTTATAGAAGAAGATGGAGGTCAAAATTAATGAATTACTTGTTAATGTTGATATAATTTAATGATTAGATTTACCCTAAAGTCAACCTCTATCCCTAAGAGCTGATTGATGTGATATGGAGGGAAATTTGAAATGAGTTTTTGTAAAATTCGTATGTAAAAAAAATGTTATACAGTTCAGGCGGTTCTGTCGGTGCCATTGTCTAATGGAACCGGCAGCCAAACACGATGGCACCACCGATCGAGAGAAAAAAAATTTGAAGAAGAAATTTTCATGATATGTTGGAGGTGCGTTTTTCTCGACTCAAGGACAAGGAAAAATGAATTTTAAGAAACACCTTAAGCCTTCTTTTAATATAGCTACAATGAACATGTTTGAAACGACATATTGACCATGTGTTTCTTTGTATACGTTCACGAGACAAGTCATACAAAAACGTTTTTATTTGTATTAAACAATGTAGTAAGAGGTAAGAAGATGATTTGACAAAAATGAGGGAGTATTTTTAAGGGAAAGGTTTTAAGCGTTTGGTTCTATGAGCCCGAGTCCTAGTTGAAGAAGGTTGAAGGGTTCTCTTTTAAGTGGTTTAGTTAAAATGTTGGCTATGTTGTCTTCGAAGGCTACCTTTTTTGAATGTTTGGTACGAGAGTGTAGAACGGATTTCTATATGTTTGGTACGAGAGTGTAGAACGGGATTTTTGGATTTCTAAAGTTGCGTAAGTTGGAATAGGTTCATTTGAGCAAGTAGATTTAACATGACCCTAACATTGCATATGTGAGATGGATGTCAAGATCATATTCTTTTCATCTTGGAAAAGGATATAGATATTTTTATGTTTTATGTTGGTAAAACATGTGGAGTAGAAGAAATATCTTGAGAGGCAACTTGATATTTTTCGAGCTCCAAGCAAATAAAATGTCCGATTTCTTGCTCAAACTCAAAACTGTCAGGATGATCGAATTTGTGATCCAAGTCATAATTTGAATAATGAGTTGGATTACTACTCAAGAATCATTTGAGCTCCTGAAACACTCATTTTAAAGAAAGCAAATCAAAGATTTATGAACCATATTCCCCAAAAAAATATTGAGAGTGATTCATGATTTCTATTCTTGCTCATGAAGCAAAAGGTGTCATGGAAATCATTTTCTTTGATTGAGACTTCCTATGACGGTTTCTATGGGATGATCTTTATACTCTTTGATGTTGGTAATTTCTTTGTTTAATGGTTCATTTTCCTTGACTTCTAAGTCTTTATCTTGATTTTCTATGATATTGATTTCAAGCAAATCATCATCTACTAAGGGTGGTGATTTAGGAGGAGGATTTTCATCAAATTTTATATTAAGAGATTCTTCAACTTTCATGGTTTATTTAGCACAATGTATGCTTTACTATTAGGAGAATAACCTAAGAATATGCCTTCGGTTGCTTTTGGGTCGAATTTGGTTAGGTAGTCTTTGGTATTAAGGATAAAGCATTTGCTATCGAATACTTTAAAATATTTTAGGTTGGGTTTTCTACCTTTAAAAAGCGCATAAGGAGTTTTTCCGAGGAAAGGTCAAATAAGAATTCTATTAAGTATGTAGGTAGAGGTGTCGACGGCGTTACACCAAAATTTTTGAGGAATTCATTGTTCATTGAGCATGGTTCTACTCATTTCTTGTAGGGTTCTATTTTTACGTTCTACTACCCCATTTAATTGTGGAGTACGTGGAGCTGAAAAGTTATGTGTAATGCCGTTGGCATCACAAAAGGCTTTGAATTGTACTTCATTATCAAATTCCCGACCAGGATCCGTACGGATTGAAATAATGGGGCAACCCTTTCGGACTTGAATCTTTTTACTTAAAATTTCAAAATGATCAAAAGCCTCATTTTTATGTTTTAAAAATCTTGTCCAAGTGTATCTTGAATATATAAAAACCCAAGAATTTTCATTAAATGCAAAACCTATTTTACTATTATCACAATTGTACGAGGAAATTTTTCGCTTTATTACATTACTTATATATCTCAGTATGTCATAACTAAAGTAGACGAGCTCACACAACCTATCTATGACAATCCTATCTTCATATATGTCAAGCAAATATCATAACATATCAAGTCTATATCATAATATCATTATTACAAGGTACAATATTCCTAAAAG
>BQNB010093987.1:0-26227 GCA_026074375.1 Tanacetum coccineum | reverse complement strand
TGCCAGAACAAGTAAATAACAATAAAGGTGAATACGCGAGAGAATCAAAACAAGCTTTTCATATCATATATAAAAGCATTGTTTGGTTACAATCATCCCATAATGGGGAACTTGATTTATGCTAAAACTACTAACAACTTGTTCTACTATTAGCCTAAGTCCATACACAACATCATGGAAGAAAACCTAAATGCCTCACAGCGAATGTCTCTAATATTCTAAATCGCATCCTGTCATAGTAGTGGAACCTACGAATCTGCCTAAGCTCACTCTCCATAAATCTCACGCGTCGCCGAAACCTATCGGCTCTTGCTCTCTCCATAAACCTGGTGCCTCGAAGTCTCGCGTTGCTCCTCTTTAAGGACGCAACTTGATCAAGTAAGCTAGCTCTCTCTCCACCAACAATCAAACTCCTCGACTCTAACTCTCTCTGTCCCGTCTCAATGTCCTCTATCCTCTGAAGAGGTATCTCTATAACATGATCATAAATATCCTGTAAACCCTCCTAAACCTACTCCAAATGCTTTACAACATCGAGCATAAGCATAGCATCAGGGATATTAATCTCGGCAACCACATCCACTCTAACCTCCATAGTACCTTTATCACTAGACTCGACCTCGTCCTCAACCTTGTCCTCTACATCAACCCTAACATCGACCTCCATATCAATACCTGCATCAACCCCAGCCTCAACATCCCTATCTACTGCAACCTCAACAGCTGTAGCATCAGCCTCAATGTCCTCTAACACATCTGTATCAATGTCCTCCTCAACACTATCCTTTGGTGAAATAAAATCCCTAAACCTCTTGTGAGGTGGAAGAAAATCATCACGAGAAGGGACTAAAGCTCTCGTAGCATGGATAGGTAAAGTCACGGTAGCAGCAGGGGACCTGCATCTCTTGCGAGATGGTCCAGCAGATGACTCGGAAGAAGAATCCCCAGCTGACGATTCGGATGTTGTCGGTGGATACATGGTAGATAATGGGGCAGACCTCCAACGGAGATAGGCCTTGCTACATCGTGGACTCCTAGCAAGTGATGGATGAACAAATCTCAATGGTGTGGATGAATCAGTATCGGTGGTGTCTGGTGGTGTATGTCCGGATAAGGAATGACCCGAAATAGAATGCCCAGATGATGAATGATCTGAAGATAAATGACTCGATGATGATTCGGAAGTAAAATGATCCTAGTGATGTGATGTGTACCTCAATGATAAACGATGAGAAGGTAAAGGTCTAATCGACTTCCTTACGGTCAATGCCCTACATGGCCCACCAGGATGAGTACAGTAAAGTCGACCAATAGGAATGTCCTCCCTGGGTCAGATAAGAATGGCTCGTCGTCAGCGAATCCCGGGTGGGGGCAACAACAGGTGCAAGTGGATACTTAGATGATGGTGTAACAATAGCAGATGATGCGGGTAAAATGGGAGCAGTAGGGATCTCTGGAGTAGAAGTAATAGGTGATACATGTCTCTCGGGTATCTTAGTATCTGACTCTGAATCGTCTGAACACAGAAAAGGTGAAACCATAGGTGCTATAGATACAGGAGGTGGTGAACTCTCCGATGGATCAACCTCTGACAATGAATGATTATCAAGCTCGAGCACCCCGGCAGGTGAGGCAACTGCAGCTGCCCCCACCTCCGGTGCAACCGGGACCTCAACAGAAATAGAACCGATAAGGATAACTCACGGAAAAAAGGATCCCACACTCTCGACTGATACGTCCGAAGAAATAGAAATAACCGGAGCTGCCATAACCTGCACAAGCAAGAGTTTATATAAATCCCCTTTATATCAAACCATGCCAATACGTGCAATGCAGGAAAAATATAGATGTAAGGTATAGTCATTGCAAAATTATAGGTAATATGATTATGGAAGTGTATTATAATTAATACCCGTATACTTAACGATAGTACTTATATACGTAAGCAAGTAAACACGTATGATCACATACTGGTTATAGGCCAGACCTAAATATACTACCTAGTTCTCTATAACCTGGGCTTTGATACCAATCTATCACACCCCCAAACGGGGCCTGGACGGAAACACTTGTTCGGGGGCGTGACGTCATAATATACATCACATAAGATACAAAGAACAGCCTCTAAGGATATGTTTGAAAATCCAACATCATTGCATTAATTTAAAATAGTTAAGGTTTTACATAAGTTCAAAGATAATATGCGAAAGCGAATAAAAGGTTTTTAAGTTTGACAACGATGTTAACAGAGATAATAATTGTAAAACCCTAAAATCAGAACAAGTGCAAAATTACCAAAATGCCCCTAATGTTAGAAAATCTAATAAAAGCATGAATCATGCTAAAATTCAACATAATGTGGTGAATTTCATAGGTTTGAATTTTGTTGTTAAAACAGTGTACCACAAGTCACAATACGGAGTGTCATGTTATAACTGATACAACTTAAATGAAAAGTAATTTTCGGTTGCGCTAGCTCATGACACCGAAGCTCAATTTAAAAGGTAGCTATAATTATATGCCAATCATAATTAATTGCCCTCAAAGGTATCGACCAAGATCACCTAGTGAAAATACGATTGGCTTTTATATCCGTTTATCAGGAGTCCCGTGGGTAGTGAGCGTTACTTACCAGGATAGGGATAATTAGTCCCAATAGATCTATTTACAACATTCACGCTTACTTAACCAGTCCATCTATTAAGCAATTGACGGTTCATGATAGTTCGGGCATTAGTGGTCTATTCGCTACTTAGGCAACACGTAATCAGTAAAAGGTAACGTAAAGTAAATGTGTCCATAGTTTAAAATCAAGCAATGTTTCTCACCCCAAAGTAGTAAAGTAAAAATAGTAAAACGTGGGGCTATGAACTCACCTTAGCAAGATGAGCAAAAGATAATCACGCAAGAAAATATGTATAGAATTCTGCGCCGGACATTAGCATAATAACGGTCTTAGTTACACGGAAAGTATGCAAAGAATTGCACAATATGTTCATCACCAAAAGACATCCATGTGTGTTTTTGTGCTTTTCCTTAATTAACAAAACGTGACTAAATAAAACTATAGAGTTTGTTGTTATGTTTCGGCGTTTAACCAAAAATTACTATTTTTAGTAAGTTTCTATTTTAGGAAAGTTTTTAGTTTCAGGATGTTAATACCGTCCCCTATATTTTCTTAATCCATATTTCCTTAAGTGCACTAGAGAAATCTAAACGTTTAACTTCCATGTCCATCTTACTAAAATTCACCAAAAAAAAAACGTACTATGTTTAGAACTTAACGCTTTTCTTAAAATATGTTAACGACGTCTTTAAATGATACTAATCAATATATATGTGTTACTATATGTTTCGCTAATGTTTTAAAGCTCAAAATAATCTCAAAAGTGTCGAACCCATTGTTACTATTCACCATCCGCCAACTACGCTTTTGGTTTTGCCAAAAAAATGTTTCAAGTTCATTTGGCTATAACTTGGCCGTTTTAAGTCAAATTTTAGTGTGCGATGTATGAAAAACTATCTATTCTAAAATGAGTCTCCAAAAACTACTTTTACGCCCAATGAAAACATTCCTAAGTCGCTCAAAACCTCAAAAGCATTTTGGATCAGCAACATCATTTTTACGCCCAAACGCTTCTAAAAATCACACAAACTTCACAATAGTGACATAGTCTATCCTTAATCTCATTCAGCACTAAAACACTAATAAAAACCCACCTAAAACCTTAACCTAATCCTTCATTTATATTGTTTGCAAACTCTCATTCAACTCTCATTCAACAGAACATAATGTTTAACTAGTGAACAAAGTAACTCATTATTTATTAAAATAGTATTTTATAATCTTTCAAAAATTAAACAAAACTATGGTGATAGATCTTGAATCATATATGAAAGAAACATAAGTAAACACAAGAAAAAATCAAGACACTTACAAAAATGAAGAACAAGTAGAGAAATCACAAGATCTATACCCCAAAATACTAGATCTATAAAACCCAACAACATACTCTGAAACCCTAACTTTAGATCTTGAAGAAAAACCTTTAAATCAAAGAACCAATACTTCAAACCACTTTAGATGTTATTAGAAATAAGCCTTGTATGCTTGGATTATGCAAGAAATTAAAGATATGAAAACCCTAAAAGGGTGTGTGTGTGTGTCATGAGCTTCAAGAGGGGAGGAAAGAAAGAAAAATTCTGTTGGTGACTTTGGAAATGATATGAAACCCTAAGTTGTGATATAGTGGGGTATTTATAGGAAAACATTAGGTTAAGGGAGTGTATAATAGTGTACATGTGACCAACACACACCAAAGGTGTGTGTGTGTGTGTTTGGCCGAAACTAGGCCAAAGGAGGGAGCCACAACATTTTTGTTAACCATGGTCCAAGTCTTATGTTATGATTTTGAATTTTCAAGTCAAAGGTTGCATGAGTCCAACAAAAGATCACATGTTCTAGTCTTCCTTAAGTTCTTGTGCAATGAGAATGACATTCTCATATGTCACTTTTACCCACATGCACTAGTTTTATAAAAGATGCTTTTGTATTTAATTTCAAGACTTATGGTTTCATTTGGTTTGGTTTAGGCGTCCAAATATGACAAGGGGAAGAGGGTGAACGAAATTTTTGGCTTATGAACATGAGATGGACGATAACTAAAGTTTACACGAAAAGATTTCGGGAGTGATCGTAAACTACGAAACACTTAGAAAAGATAAAATAACTCATATAATATCTAAACTAATCAAAATCCAAAGTCGGAACGCGTTCGATGATGTTTTTTGGATTTACGCGAGCCAACTTCTCGGTAAATTGCCAAATTCAAACGTAACGTATAAAAGTCAAAAATAATTGTCGGAAAAATTTAAAATTTTGCCTGAATTTTCGGTGTGTGACATGGAAAAACGAGGACTCCATTGAAGAAGCACCAACCAAACCAACAAAAAGACAGTTGTTCCCAGAAATGCCGACTGATGCAAAGAAACAACCTAGCTCAACAGCAAAAACTGAAGCATTTGGAACACAGGTTGCAAAAAATCTAATGCGAGGCAAATCAACATAAAGGAAACAATTCAAAGACCTATCAACTGATCGAAAAAAACAAAAAGGCAACTAAAGGTACTCAACTTTCATAACCAAGGCCGCAAACTTCTGTACCATGTTTGCTAGGCCAGATAACAAGCTACGTAGGAAAAACGTGGTTTCTTTTATGTATTTCCGGATAAGCAAAACAATAGGTACTTAAATCCTTTCGCTTAGCGTCAAGTCTGATAAGCCACGTCACAGGCTATGTAGGAACAAAGTATTTTTGGTTATTGTATAATAGTCTGCTAGCAATGTAAATATCCTTTGGAACTTCATGTGAATTATGCATTATCCTCTTTATTACTCTCTCCGTCCCAAAATTATTGTCCCCCGACAAAAAACACAGTTTAATAAAAGTGCATTTATTACTGCTTTCTCTCTCTTACTTTTTGACAGAATGACAGTTTTACCCTTAGCTAATTAATTAAAGTCTTCTTTAAAGTTTGTAATAATAATTTCAAACAAGGGTAATATAGTAAACTTGATCAAACTTTCCTATCTATTTTTAGTAGTGGACAATTAAATTGGTATGTCCCAAAAAAGAAACGTGGACAATAAAAATGAGACGAAGAGAGTATATTGTCTTGGATAAATATCAATGACACAATATCACATGCCAAAAACTATTGCACAGGGCCACAAGAAGTTAAAAAAATACTAACAACATGTGTTTCAGTTACACTTAACTTTATAAGTGAAATAATAAATAAAAATTAGCACATCGTCACATTTAAACTTATATTTCTCCAATCAATTTTGTATGAGCTTTTTTATAGCATTCACACAGTGCTATTATAATATTTTGATAGGCTATATTATCATTAGAAAGAAACACATTTTATTTCATTGTAACAGTTTACTAAAAATATATATACATACAACATTAATTAATTTTCATAGTGTCTCGTAAGCAAATAAAATTATACCTTTATACTAAAATGCAGGATCATTGCCCCGAGGCATTTAATTCCAATGCATTTAATGCCCGGGTTAAATACCCGCCCTGACCCTTTAAGGAGAGATTGAATTAGTACACTCTTTCTCTCTTTCATTACACGTGTTCTCTCTTTCAACACACGCCTTTCTCTCTAAATCATTCTCTCTCTCTAAAAATAGATCTCACAGATCTTTATTCCTCTCTCTCTAAAAGCAGATCATTTGTTTCTCTCTAAAAGCAGATCATTTGGTTTAATTGTGCTTTGTTCTTTGTTGCTGCAATTACATATGAGGCAAGAATGTTTGGTTGGTGATGGTGGTTTTGGTCGCACGATTGTTGTTTCGTGTTGGTGTTTAAAGGGTCGGGGAGAGCATTAGCATTAAATGCTTTTAAACCCGAGTTCTGCCTCTTAATATAAAGGTATAATAATTGTTGTTTGTTCTTTGCTTGGTGGTGGTGGTTTTTTTGGCGTTATTAACCTTGCAAAAAAGGAGGTATATGTTTTCCTGTTTGATTTCATGATCTGTATTCTTTTTGTTTACAATTATAGTTTATGGTTTCGGCTTGCTTATACTTTGGGCTTAAGCTCTTTCGATGCCACCGCTCTTTTCGTTGCCGCTATTCATGGCGTGCGACGATACGACGGTTGTGTGACGATGGTGATAACCAGAGGTGAATGAGAGCGTGGGAGAGATTGAATCACAGAGTGCTGCTCTTTGTATAAAGGATTAACATTTGTAAAAGAGATTCGAGTTTATCTGCTTTTTGGCGGGGCGGGTTCGTAACTTTGCAGCCATGGCGGGTTTATCGTTGAGATGGTCCGTATCTTGGCGGGGCAGGTTACTGACTCTGCAGCCATGGCCAATAAATTTATAATATTTGATTGAACATTGGTTTGGTTAGTAAAATAATTGGGTCTCATTTTTTTGAGGCTTTCATGTGTGAACGGTTTGACGGTTGTATGTTAATATTATTATTGCCTTTAATATTAGAAGGCAGGGCTCGGGCTTGAAAGCATTGTGCCATAAATCCGGAACTCGGGTTTACATTTGCAGCCATGAGTTTCATTTAAAGCGCACTTTGCTTAGGCGTATAGTTACGCTTTCGTCCAACTTATATCATATTAAAGGTTGTTGCTTCGCTGCTACTTACTCTGCTGATCTTTTCAAACAAAAAACTTGGGCTTATGAGCATGACACCTTATTCTGATCATATAATACGGGCGCACAGATCTTGGCGAGGCAACCACACCCGTGATGTGGTTGCAGCCACGGTGCGGATTATACAATCTAGGCACACGTATCTTGGCGGGGCAACCACACATGTGATGTCGTTGCAGCCATGGCGTGTGTTTGGTTGCTTTTTTATATTTGCAATGGCAGGAATCGGGTTTAAAAGCATTTAATGTTAATGCCCGCCCCGACCCTTTAAAACCCAGGTATGTGGGTTAAATTGCATTTGTGTTTGCACGAGCCTTATCTTGGAAGGGCAACACGAGAACGTGTTTGCAACCATGTCCTTTATTGTTCACTGTTGGGTGAGACGCTTAATATTAACGTGTATGATCTGGCTTTTCGATTGTGAGAAAGTAACCTACTTCAGGCGATGATGACATCTATCACTAATAACGCGTTGTTTCATAGTGTACCAAGACTGGCGAGGCAACCACGTGACACATGTGGCTGCAGCCGTTTCGGTTCTCTGGATACGTCATTGTATTTCTTAGTCTGAGCCATGCTTTCGTCTCACAAAAAAATCGTATTACTCTTCTTTGCATTTCAGAGTTGACAAGACAAGCGCAACAAGACGACAATCGGTCTAAAGGAAACCAGGTATTATCTTTCTACTTATTTTCTCTACTGATACAAGTATGAAAGACAGAATTAGCTAAGTGGTTCTGATTTCTTTTCTATTTGTAATTACCTGTTTTATTTTGTTCTGATTTTGAGTAGCATTATTCTAATAACTTATAGTTGGCGGTTTTTGACATTTCTACAGGAAAGCTAAAGGCGTGACAGCCGTTAAATAACAAAACAGGTAGTACGCTTGGTCTTACTACTTTTTGTGCACATGGTACTTTTTATAAAAATTCTGTTTTCGGGAGTTTCGATTGTCGTTGTGTGCAACCGTGCCAGACGGGGGGTATGACGGATCATTGAATACATCAGTGTTATGAACTTTGAATTTCTGTATTAGGTTGGGTGGTTTGGCTTTATGTAAATTATTTGGGTATAACCCGCATCATGAAGCTGTGGTATGCGCATCGAAACGTCGTCCTGTATTTGCAGCATTATGACACAGTTCATGCATACCTTATACAGATTATGCACAACTTATAGTGCTTGTCTAAAAAAGGCCTTGATTAGACAGGTTAAATATTAGGTGGTATGTTATTCAGTAACATCTAAACCAGGCAAGGTGCATTAGTTTAGTGTAGAAATAAAACGATTGCAACGTACTACTTTATTACATTATTTAAAAACGCAGTGTGGCTGTCAATATAACCACAATTTGCTTTCCTTTTTTTTCTTTTTTAGTTTGTTTGGGGAAGTTGCAGGACTCCGGAATGTTCCAGTTGCCGAAGGATCGCATGTTAGTTATAAGGTGAATTTTCATTCATTTGTGTTGACCATTTTCTGCGAATAAGATGTCAGATACTCGCATAATAATAATCTAAAACATCTCCATCTGTGATTGCCATTAACATAAATTACGATATAGGCTGGATACCCATGGGAGATGGTACATGTTGGAACAATATTTTTAGTGGAAGTGAGTTATTGAAGAATAATTTCACAAGAGGTTCCGTACAACTCACAATTAAAATTAGATATCAAATAAAATAGTATAGAAACTAAGATTTATGCCGAATGGTTATAGCAATGGAGGACAATAGTGTAGTTCAGTTATATAACTAATCTGAACATAGTCTTTAAGTGAATAGAATGTACTTATCTTAGCTAAAATTTGACACATTGTTCTTTTTGCAGTTCAACACGTCACAAGCCTTTTATGTTATTGACGACAAATGCGCAAGATGCACGACAAAATTATATGATGAAGGTTTTACACAAATTAAAAAGCTGATTTTTATGAGGTTCTTATTCGGAGTATGTTTCAGTTGCCATTTTTATAAATTCAAGGAATGCTTTAAACAAGCTGTATAGCGTATGGTCTTAATTTGGTTTGTCGCTTATGATTCCAATTAAGGTTTTACTTTTTGTGGCTTATTATCAACTTTTTTTAGCTTATGTAAGTTTACTATGTCATAATGAACGTATATAACCCGAAAAGTTTCAAAATAAGCCACACAGAGTGAACTTATGAAACATAAGCCCAAAAATAAATAATCCATAAGCCCGCTATATAAGCCGAAACAAACGCTCCCGTATGCTAAATTTCAAGCCAAAGAAGAATCAAAAACAAGGATGTCGGAAACGAATTCGTAAGTAATATGCAGAGAATAGTCAATTCCAAACACCCCCGTAAGTGTACAGATTTACATTTAACCGTTTGATTATTAGGTAAACTATATAACTCATACAATGTAAAGAGTGCTACATTAAATAAATTGGCAAAAATTACATAAATTATCCATATGAAAAATAGTAAAGTTTGATTCAATATTGGTACTGATAAATGACTATTTCAAGGCTTAAAAAAACAACTATGAATTTAAAAATAGTTATGTTGCATATACATCAATTGTTAAGAAAATTCAATGTTGTGGCCTAGTAGTAAAAAGATGTCATCTGCACCGATGTATCGGTACTATCAAGGTTGCATAGGCTCGTGTTCAGTAGAATGACAGATTAAAGTTTTTTTACAACCATGGGTTGATAACTACCATAATAAGAACTGCATGGCCTGTGTAAATAATCAGTTACAGACAACTCAACCAATACTTATTACTTATTTGGCTTCTATATACATAAATTGCTAATATAAGGCTGAAATAAGTATTTACGTTTGATTGATAAAATGAGAAGTTTATTATTTGTAATCCGTATCTAATTCCACGGTGTACATTGATTGTGCTTACTTGCTTCGTTTCACAACCACTTGGAAAGTCTATTTTCTTTAACCATTAAGTAGTACTCAATTCAAATTCCTCATCCACTTATATTTTTTTAGAAAATGCAATACTGATTAGTTATTACTAGAAATACCACATTTACACAGATTATAAAAAGTTCACTAGTGATGATACTCTATAACAATCCTCATCTTTCAAGATATTTTGTATGGGTGCTAACGATAGTACCCCCTTTCAATATAAAGTGCAAAATGGCATAACCTGCCAATTCTTTCTAAATCTTTTGCTGAAATTTTGTATATAACTTGCTTACTATTACCCCGGTGAAAACATAAAGAAAAGCCATCTTTTTATACATCGTAGATTCAGCTTATCTAATATCTACTCCACATTTAAACTTAAATCGGATTCTTTTGAATTTCAGCTTAAAAAGCAGGCTGCAGGGTGAATTGGTATTGTACGAGTAGTTTTGGATTACACTTGAAGGATTAAAGTTGGCAGCTGATACGGGGACTCCAAGAACAGTGAACGTCACCAACCATAAGCCTCCAAGCCATAGGAAAAAGGATTGCGGTCCCAATTCTCCCCATGAGTATTATGGCCCTTCTTTCAAAGATGAGTACTCATTCACCTATTTCATAACCACCAATATACATCTTGAAATATCTTCGTCAGTCTTTGTACCGTAACTAAAGGGTAACTTTGCTTTGTGTAAAAACAGTCAAACAGGTCAGGTCGGTTTGGTTGTCCCGAAACACTTGCATTTAATGCCAACCCGCTCCGACCCGATTAAAAGGCACGATTTTGGGTTAAAATTAGTTAACGCCTACCTGCCCCGACCTCCTCTTCCTCTTCAACCTCTCCCACTTCCGCGTGCCCCCTCCCTTTTGCTACGTGTTTCGCTTTCCCTCGCATACCACTTCACGATCCCCTGCTCTTCTTATCCCACCTTCATTATAGGTGTTTAGCAGTCAATCCACAAAACCTTTCCATTCTCCACGATTTCTTCTTGAATTTTCTTCCTAAAAAATCAGATCTTGCATTAAGTTGCATATTTTTTTGGATTTGTAAATCCAAACATAATACCTATTGTTACAAATCCAGATTCAAACCCACAAGAAAATTCACTATGAGATAATGGAACCGTCGGCCAGAACATGCTCAAAAATCATCAGGCAGGTTTTTTATAGATCTTTAATATCAAATTTCTTTGTGGAATTAAGAACACTTTCATTATTAACTCTGAACGATAGATACATTTTCATTATGCTCATTCTTTTGTTAAAACAGTTATAAGTTTGGCTCAAAATATTTGGCAGGCAGTTCCACGCATCTTCGGAATTACTACAAGTAGAAGTGAGGGGACAAAGTATTTGAAGAGAAAGGATGTTTATTCCAGTCTCAACAAAGGGTATTGTAATCTATTTCACCTAAAAAGTATTGGGAATTGTTGATAGAACCAAAGTTTAACCACCTAACCTAACGACGTGGCAACTATTGTTCAGATGTGTGTTGAGTAATCGCGTGCTTAGATTGGCTGTATTAGCTATGTAAAACGGACATCGCGTGTATCAGTGTAATGTAGACGTGGTCTCTAAACTATAAGGTTATTATGTTCAAGAAAGGTTCTTCTTTTAGTTTTTAAATTTAATACTCGCTACTACCAATTTGAGCATAAAGAGATATTTGCACATCGTTGATTAGAAATAAGACCCAAACTCTACTAATTGATTTAGGCGGAATAAAGTGGATTTAGTGAATAAAGCCTTTGTTATCGATGTTTGACGTATAACTTAGGAGGAATGTTGAGTATGCATTCGTCTAAGGCATTTTAATATAAACCCTTCACACCTGTATTGACGATTGGTTAACTTTTTCATGTATATGGTTTAGGGGAATTGGTGTCGCTGAAACCTCATTAACCAAATTTCTCGAAACCTGATGGTTAAGTAACTAAGTTCATGTTTCATCATCTATGAACTTGCAGGAAAGTAGGTTCTTAGAGCAGTAGACTTTTTGGCTTAAATATTACATTCGAATCGAAGGAAATTGACTAAGAACGTTGGAAAATAAGGCATGTGAATCAGATGGTTGACGAGACGAGAGCTATTACTAAGAATCTAAACAATAAATATGACTCAATTTCAACGAGAAAAATAATGAAAGGGGGGGGGGGGGGGGGGGGGGGCAAAATATAGGGGTGGGTGGGGGGGTTTTACAAAAACAGACAAAAACATAAAAGAAGTATTTCTACAAGATCTTATCAGAATCACAGAGATTGGGGTGATTCCTTGCTAGTAATATGACAACAATATGGCCACATTGTACAATATTGCAGATAGCTTTGTTGACATTTCATTGACATTTCTTATTAGTAGTAATTCACATTTGTAAATTATAAAGTTGAGACAAACTGTTGTGTTATCAAATCACCCACAAAAAACATGAACACCTGGAAAAAAAATGTTCTAACAGCGACAAAATCGACAACTACCAAGGTATTCATGCTGTAAATTGGATTTTTGTATCCACATTAATTTCATTTAGTATGAATTCATAACTTCATATGGTAAACTGCATTCTGTTTACCCGGGTCCGACAAGGTGCATTTAATGCGTCGGGTCGACCCGACACGACCCGTCTCACACTATTCGTCAATAATAACCGCCATAATTAAAAAAAAACCCGCGCTTCGCGACGAAGCGCGGGTTACAAACCTCGATCATAAAAAAGAGCAAAAATGTTTTGACGACAAAACACATTCGTTGTAAGGACCGTAAAATATAAAATTGGATTTCTTTTTCTAACAGAGTTACTAGAGAAATAAAAAACACACTATTATTAGATACTAGATGAGCACCATTATACAACTTATCTCATCTATATTTGGAGAATACAATATGTGGGCAATGGTCATACGTTATTCGTCAATATATTGCATGCTCCGTTTACACGTTGCCATTCGTTGACGAGTCCATGGTTCCAAGCACACATGAATTTTTAGTATTTTTCCTTTCTCCTAAAAGGGGTATGGTGATGTATGTTGGTGAAAAATTGGTTATGCCAACAGTAGACGAGCAGAAAAGAGTAAGATTATAACGAAAGAAATTGTGTCAAAGACTAACGTCTTTCAAAACAATACTAATTAACATGTTTGATGGGATATCCCACAGGTGCACAATAAACAGAAAGGCAAGTTGGTAATGAGAAAAGAGATACGAAATAAAATGCAAATCATGAGGAAATGATAATATGTAAATATTTTCATTGATAAGTAAAACGGTAATTATTTAGTGTGTCTGAGATAAATATTTAAGTGCATAAAAGGCAAAATCACAAACCCTTAAAGACGTTGTGAGTATCGACCGATCCTCTCTTATGAAGAGAGGTTAGTTTGTTTCGTCGTCAAACTAATACACTTAGAAGAATAATTATAGAATATATATCATAATAAATATACATAAACCCATAATAAATATTTACAACAAGAGTATTCAAACAAGACAATAGACACTTAGTACATACTTCCAATCGCCGCAAGGCACGACGGCTAATTGCTTGTTAGATTACTATACTTCAAATCCACATGGACGACCCATTATATTACACCAAGAGTATTCAAACAAGACAATAGACACTTAGTACATACTTCCACTCGCCTACTTGTTAAAAGTTAAAACTCGTAGTACGTGTCACTCAACAAGCTTAAATTCGACCACCTATTACATCCACTACTCCACGTATGCATCAAAATCAAACATAAATAGCCACCATCACTAGTTCACTGTCATCATCACCACAACAACAAACACACAATGGCAAAGCTAATAGTTGTTGCACTCGCATTTGCAGCCCTCGTAGCCTTTGCTTCGGCATACACAACCATCGTCACAACCACCATCGACGACCAGATCCCATACACACAGCAGTCACAGCAATGTCAACAACAGCTCCAACAAAAACAATTCAACCAGTGTCACATGTACCTCCAACAGGGTCAGGGTTTCTTCGAAGACAACCGTAGTGGTCAGAAGCAACAAAGCCAAATCCTCCAACAGTGCTGTAACGAGCTCCAAAACGTCCACCAGCAGTGCCAGTGTGAGGCTGTCAAGCAAGTGTTCCAAGATGTCCAGCAGATTCAGGGTCAAGTTGGTGCTCAGCGATCGACCGTTGACAGCAGAAGCTCAGAAAGTTCCTAAACAAATTGTAACCTTTCATGTACAATCATGCCACTCCAAAACGTCATCACTACCACACCGTCATCGACGAAACGCAAAAGTGGCTCACCAATCACAACAATCTTGCTACCAGAGGATCCAAGGACAACAAATCTCAGCATGCCAAAGGTTTATATATATTCTTGGAAATTTATAAACAAAATGTATCATGCATGGATTTCGATGATCTTTTATATATGACTCATGTTGGGTTAATCGTTTATGGTTCACGTTTATGCATGCTTACATTATGAATAATAGTAAAGGACTTGGTAAAAGTGTGACTGATTCAAAGGATGTGCTTATGCACGTTGGAGAAATAGATGGAGTAAGTTGGTTCTTGGGCTACCTATTCTTTAGGAGTCATGGGCAGTATACCCACGTTCCATTTCATCCTAGTTTTGTGTACTTTACTTTGCTAGACCTAGTCTATTAAAATGGTAGTTGTTTCATTTTATTTTTTTATGTGTACTTCTCTGTAACTCCCCCCCCCCCCCCCCCCCCCCCCCCCCCCCCCCCCCCCCCCCCCACCCCCCCCCCCCCCCTAAATTTTCATATATATAAGTATTGAGTTTACTTTCGTATCAGGTGAGTTAAGTGTGAGGGTGCCATCTGAAGCCTACACTCATAAATTCTTTTTCTAACAGGTACATACCAACAAGCACAACCAAGCGGCTCATACGGACCACTTTGTTTGGTCATCAACAAGCACGGACTCAGCAATTACCACAAGAAATGCATCAATGCTTGCAAGAGCTTGAAAGGGTCAGAGACCGAGTGCCAGTGCGAGGCCTCTCTGCAGGAGGTTTTCAGGCCAGGCACAGATGCATACACAAGTGTAGCCGACGTGGTGGACACCACAACAGCAGATATCAAGGTTTGAAATCGTTGTTGAGCAGTTCGTGATCAATGCAACTTACAGGTTTCCAAAACAATGCGATTCCACTCGGCTATGTTTTGAAGTAAAAACATGTGAATGAGTAATAAAGGGATTCACGTCTCTAGCTAGTTAAGGTTTTTATGGCTTTGAGATGAGATCATCATCGTATCCTAAATAATGGAAAATAATAAACATGTATGTACCAACTTATATATATGAGTTTTAAATTCATGGCTTTCATCTTATCTTTAAACATAAATAATGATAGCTTTGAGTATATCTTCGTAGGTTTTCCAAGGTTTCTAGCTCAACAACACCGGACCGTTTGATCGAAATTTCTTTTATTTCTGATACTAACTACCGAACTTTCAATGCCATACCAACAAGCTTCAAGTCTTCATTGGTATAAGAGATCCATTCAAATTTATTCTAGAAGATAGATGGTACTCCTCATATTCAACTCACTGATATGAAACTCATTGATATGAAAAGTAAAGTCACTGCTTTTATAAGTAAACTCACTACTTTTATATATGAAAGTGATAGTTGTTACACATTAGTTTATTATTGATTACGGGCTTTGTTAAGTTTGTTAGGGCTAACCCACCAATGTCATTTTTAGAATATTCTAAAAGAGATTATATATTATACTCCCTCCGTCCCATTTTTATTGTCCACGTTTTCTTTTTGAGATGTCCCAATTTAATTGTCCAGTACTAAAAATAGATAGGGAAGTTTGATCAAGTTTACTATATTACCCTTGTTTGAAATTATTATTATAAACTTTAAAGAAGACTTTAATTAAATAGCTAATGGTAAAACTGTCTTTCTGTCAAAAAGTAAGAAAGATAAAGCAGTAATAAATGCACTTTTTTTAAACTGTGTGTTTTTTGTCGGAGGACAATAATTTTGGGACGGAGGGAGTAATAGTTATTGAATGAAGGAAACAAACCAATTATAATTTCAATATGATATCAAGAGCAAAATCGATCCTTTCTTAATTTTTATTTTCTCCTTATCTCACGTTCTCTTCCCTTATCCTCTAATCTCAATCGATTAAAAAAAAATCTAATAGTGACGGCAGAATCACTATAACGAAGAAAAGACATTCATCTTCATTGTTTTCCTAATCTTGTTTCTAATCGTGTGGAGATAGCTATTTATTATATTTATTATTATCTTTGACTGTGCTTGTGTTGACGCACAGTAGCCAAGAAAAAAAAAGGTGAAGAAGTATTCTTTTGATTTGTTTCTTGTCTAGCAATATCTTACGCGCGGTTTCGTGTGCACTCCCGACAAAAGCAAGATTGCTCCCGATAGCTTTTGGCATCATGACTAATTCGGATCCGACATGGAATATGGATACATGTGCTTCATCTTATCTTAATTCACATACGAGTAATTTAAATACTATTTATAATAAATAATAATTGTTTAAGATCATTGTTTGTGGTTGGCACGATGTATAGATTTACCTGTTACAACACCGGCCCATTAGATACTTACCTACTCTTAATCGTCCTTTATACTTACATAATGTTCTAGTCACCCTTAATATCATCAAAAAATTTATTTCTGTTCGTCAATTTACTAGGGATAATAACTGTACTGTTGAATTCGATGCTTTTGGTTTTTCGGTAAAAGATTTCTTGACCCTTTCATATCCTCCTCAGATGTGATAGTTCAGGAGATCTCTACCCAGTCACCCAGCCTTCTCATACCCCTCATGCTTTGCTTTCTGTTAGTCCTTCTACGTGGCACCAACGCCTCGGGCATCCTGGGGAAGAAGTGTTACGTTCTCTTGTTTCTCGTCAGTTTATTTCTTGTAATAAAGAAAAGTCTCATCATATTTGTCACGCTTGCCAGCTTGGCAAACATGTGAGACTTCCGTTTTCTAGTTCAGATTCCGTTGTTACTCGTTGTTTTGAGATTGTTCATTCTGATATCTGGACTTCTCCTATTGTTAGTTCTGGTGGTTTTAAATATTATGTGTTATTTCTTGATCATTATTCTCACTATCTGTGGCTTTATCCTTTACGTACCAAATCCGAAGTATTTCAAAAATTCTTGCATTTTCGTTCTTATGTAAACAATCAATTCAAATGTGATATTACGGCTTTTCAGTGTGATCATGGTGGTGAGTTTGACAACACCAACCTCTTTCAATTATTTGCTCAACATGGCATTCAATTTAGATTCTCCTGCCCCAAAACCTCCCAGCAAAATGGTAAGTCAGAACGAATGATACGAACAATTAATAATATTAGCTACTCTTCTTTCAAGCTCACCTTCATAACATTTTAGGTCGAAGCTATTACTATGGCTACTACCTACTAAATATTATTCTCCTCTACCGCCATACAAATGAAATTCCATGTACCAAATTATTCCACAAACAAACATGACTACTTTGTTTACGTGTTTTGGATGTCATTTGTTACCAGCACTTTACCTCCACAATATACTTGCACACTCGTTGCCACCCATGTTTTTGTTTGGGATATCCGTTATAACCGTGGGTATCGATGCCTAGACCTTTTCACTAACAAAATTATCCTTTCTCGCCATGTAACCTTTGATGATACATTTCAATTTCCATATGCCTCAGTCTCATCCCATATATCCAGACCATCCTATACTTTTTTTAGACCTTCAACCTTCACTTTATTACTCGTTATGCTATATTTACCGAACTCAAACACAAAATACACAAACACAAAAACAAGACCACCTCTCTCGGCCAATCAAGAAACGGATTCTCTTATTTTGACCCAACACGAACCTATATCACCAACAACCCCTTCGGTTCCCAATCCAGCTCGGCTCAATCATCACTCATATACTAACTCACCTACGACCCAACCTACTTCAACTCCCACTATAGGTCACACGACCCAATCTGGCCAAACCACATTTCCGCACCAACTCATTACTCATTCGACCCAATCTACTTCCGGCCCCAATATTGTGCACCAACCTACTCGAACTCATCCTATGGTCACACGTGCCCAAGTTGGCACTGTTAAGCCTAATCCTCGTTTTCATGGTCACACCTCTCACATTTCTCCTCTCCCCAAGTATCCTGTTGTTGCTTTGTGTGATTCTAATTGGCGAGATGCTATGTACGATAAATATAATGCATTGATTAAAAATAGTACTTGGATTCTTGTTCCGAAACCACCTAATGCTAATGTGGTTCGGTCAATGTGGTTGTTTCGGCACAAATATCATGTCGATGGTTCTTTGAGCAGGTATAAGGCTCGTCTCGTTGCTAATGGACGTAGCCAGCAGTATGGTGTTGATTGCGATGATACATTTAGCCCGGTTGTTAAGCCGGCTACTATTCGTACTGTTCTCAGTCTTGCATTATCTCGGAATTGGCCTATTCATCAGCTTGATGTTAAGAATGCATTTCTTAATGGGGATCTTTCTGAGACTGTATATATGTACCAGCCACCCGGGTTTGTGGATCCTAGATTTCCACATCATGTTTGTCGATTACAGCGGTCTTTATATGGTTTGAAACAGGCACCTCGTGCTTGGTTTCAACGGTTTGCTGGATATGCACTACGAGTTGGGTTTTCTTCGAGTCGATGTGTCTCGTCATTATTTATATATCAGCATGTAACACCCCCAAAATCGGACTGCAGCGGAACGGTAATATTGGGGTGCGACGTCATGGAACAAGAAGTACAAGTCACAGAAAACAACCTCCAAAAAGAGACGTTTTTAAATTTCATTTCAAAATGTTTCACAATAAAAATATCAGAGTTTAAGAATATGTCCCAACAGTTTCGAAATAATTCAAAGGTTCAAACATGATATAATGTTTAGACAATGTTTTCATCGAATTTAAATTGAAAGAAAGTCTTTACCAAATGCATTGTTATTGTTAGGAATTTTGTATAACAGACTTAATTCTGTTAGTATTGTAGTTAATTCTGCTAGTATAATAGTTAGTACTGGTAGAAGGTTTATCATAGTTAGTACTGGCAGTATTAAATAGTTAATACTGTTTGTGTAATAGTTAAGTCTGCTTACGCAGAAATTAGTTAGAGTTAAAGATATGCATGAGATATTATAGGAAAAGATATGCATTATCTTTATACGCGTTTTGTAAAGCCCATTAGGGTTTCCTTAGTCTATAAAAGGATCCCTAGGCATAGTCAGTAGATATAGTTCTACAGAAGATCATAGAGATCAAATAGTAATCATAGTTTGTAATCTGTAACCTAGGCAGATTCAAAGTTCAATATAAAAGTGTTTTGATTGTGTTCTTCTTTACATTGTTGATTAAATTCCGCGTAATCAATAGTGGTTAATCATTGTTTCATCATTTTTACTTTAGATTTATCTAAGGCAACAAACCCTTTACAAGCTAAAGGTTAAGATCCATTAAGCAAAGGGATCCTACAGTTTTCAAAGAGTTAAGTTTTGTCAAATGTATAAAATGTGGAGTCTCTAAATACATATCCGTGCGGCTTTCCTCCGAGCAATATACCTGAAAACCTGAGAATAAACATGCAAAACGTCAACAATAATGTTGGTGAATTCATAGGTTTAAGTAAAAGCAGTATTGAAATAATTGAAGTAATATTTCAGTAAGGAAAATAGCGTTACAGTATTTGAAAGTATTATTTCCAAAATCCAAGTAGTGATTCTATAATCAAGAAATGTTCAATAGTGGACCACAAGACTTAAGTAGTGTAGACAAGAGAAACAAATTCACCAAGTCCAAAGTAATATGTATTATTGCACTAAGCTCATGACACCGAACCTTAACATGTAATGAAATATAATCAAACCAGTACTCGAGGTTTGTGCCCCAAAAGGAATAAAATACAGATGCTGCCAAACATCCTACGAAATACCTCAAATGTTAAATGCGTCAATGGTTATCTAGAAACCACAGCCCAGACGGGGATGGTCAATCCCGATAGATCTATCCACAACACTCGCGTTCACTAAAATAGCAACTAACGGTTCATGATTGAAAAGGGGACTTAATGGCAAAGGGGTACTTAGGCAATAATATGATCTGGAATAGCATACAATTGAAAAACATTTGTGTCCAATGTAAAACAAGTAATGTGTTCAAAACTCTCAGCTTTCATATATAAGAATTCAGTGATCTCAAATCATGTAGTAAGCAAATCAAGCTTTAGTAAATTCATGAGTAAATAACCATGTATTAAAAGTCATGTAGTAAGCAAGTAAAAGCTTTAGTAAAATTAGTCATGTAACGCTTAAGTAGTAGAAATCAATAAATTTGCATAGTAAACAAGCATGTATTCTCACCCCGAAAACCGTTTATGAAAAACCATTGAAAGAGAAAAGGTGGGGCTATGAACTCACCGAGAAGCAATGAAGTATCGGATAAGAGAATCACAACGAGTGAACAACGATGACAGCGATGCGAACATCATGATCAACAATGAAGAAACGAAGTCGAGAGATCCGAACCGCGGCCTAAAATAATGGTGCGCGTATAAGAATATATTTATAAGAAAAATGCATAAAATGCATAAGTATGTAATATATATATTCCGACATATATGAAATCTTATATCGTAGAATCCATGAGTGCGCCCAACTTACTTATTTATTCCCACTAAAATGATTCATCTTATGATTAACTCCGTTTTAACCCATTCCGATTAATATGTAATTTTAATGAAAATTACCCGTTTTGACCCATCGTAAAAGATTATGATTTTAGACATGAACAAAAGTGGAAGACTAACTTATTAATTGTAATTTCAGTTTTAGTTAACATATTTTACGCCTAATCATTTGGTAAAACACTAATTGATCATTAAAAAAATTTCGCCAAGTTTGACCTTTTATTATAAATTTTCTTAAGTCTGACCCGTCCAAAACGACCCGCTAAATCACATTTTCACGACTCGGACTCTAAAGCAATTTGATGCAAAACGACGTTTCGGACAACTTTTTAGTTTTACCCGAGACCCGAAACTCGACGGAAAACGACCAAAATACCCTTTTCAGATTCTGCTGCAACTATTTATTTTTAGTAAAACGCAGCAGTTTGACCATCGATTTTGACCCGCTATATCACGTTTTCGTGACTTTGACCAAGAAGATATTTTATGCAAAACGTCATTCCGGACAACTTTCGTGTTTTGCCGGAAGGCTCAAACGGATTCGAAAGTGCTCAAAATGGCCGTTGAAAATCTGATCAGCAACATATTTTTAGCAAAATAACTGATTGAAAATTTTGATTTTTCTAAACTTGTTTTCGCCGTAACTTCTTCGTTATTAAGAGTTACGGGGCGTGCCTTGGTTCGAATCGAAGCTTGGGACGACCTCTATCATAATTCCTAGGCCAAAATCAGTTTTAACAATTTTTGACTTACTCGAACCGACTCGCTAATTTTCTGCACAAAATGGGTAGCTTTAAACCCCTTCAAACTTCAATTTTTCTCATGACACAACATCACAACTTCGCCTAACTAGTCTATCTCCGCCTATTATCATTACCATCAACAATCAAATCTCAAAAAATGCCTCAAATGTGATCACACATGGATTCAATAGACTAGATTATACACATGCAATATTATAAAAATTAATGATCAAAAAGACTAAGAAAATACTCACAATGGGGTAAGATCAAAGAAAATTAACAACACAAAACCCTTGAAATATGTGCAAGATCCATATAAATCTTCATCTTTGACCCAAGAAATAATGTGTCTTGTAGTTGGTTTGAAGTGAATTTAACCCATGAATAATAGCTAGTACTTGAAACCTTAAATCTTTGAATATATTTCAAACAAGAGATAAAAAAATATGGATTGATGGTGTTGGTGTTGTACACGGCAGCAAAAAGGAATCAGGAGAAGAATTTGTGTTTTTTTTAAATGGACTATGAAAAATGAGAGAGGTCTTGATGGTTATGAATGGGAAGTAAACATGCACTACATTCATTAAAAACATACATCTGTCCTTTGTCATAAGAAAATTTGGACAACACACCATAGACGTGTGAAATATAAGGTGAGAAAATATTAGTTTAATTTTTGTGTTTTATTTTTGAATAAGTGGGTAGTTTTAGGGTCAACGGGTATAGGCGTAAAATATTTTGAGAGTTAAGGCGGAACCACGAAGTGAAAACGAATAGGATAAAAATAGTTCTACATTATTCGGGGTACTTTTCTGAAAATTAAATTACGTAGGGTACAAAACGAATATTAATTCTTAACACGGCTCAAGTTTATCTAGGAACGAAGAATTACTAATCGGGTAAAAGTAAAAGTAGAATAAAAAGGTGAGGTTTAAGGCTCAAGTGCGGGTTTCTAGCAAGGTTCGACCAAGACACAAAAGTAAAATAATTTTACTAAGATAGAATTTTATAAAATCCTCGGGGTAAAATAATAAAATATTAAATTGCATTAAACACGTAGACAGACAACGAGCTAAAAGACGACTCAGAATTACATGAAACGTAAAAAATTACAGAATCGGTTAACAAAAAAAATAAAAATTTTACTTAGAGATAAAAATAAGAATAAAATATAATTAATATACGTTAATGATATTGTTCTGACGGCTTCATCTACATATTTACTTTAGCGTATTATCTCTTCTCTGCATAAGGAGTTTGATATGACTGATTTAGGGGCTCTTAATTATTTTTTAGGAATTTCAGTTACTCGTGACTCTACAGGCATGTTTCTTTCTCAAAATAAGTATGAAATGGAGCTTCTGGATCGGGCACATATGGCTTCTTGTAATCCTACGCGGACTCTGGTTAGAATCCAAGCTTGGTGCTGACAGGGATCCTGTATCTGATCCTACATTATATCGCAGTCTTGCAGGTGGTTTACAGTATCAGACATTTACTCGTCCTGGTATTTCTTATGCAGTACAACAGGTTTGTCTCTATATGCATGATCCCCGAGAGCCTCATTTTTCGGCTCTTAAGCGTATTCTCCGATATGTTCGTGGCACGTTGGACTTTAGGCTTCAACTATATGCATCATCCACTAGCTCTCTTGTGGCTTATTCTGATGCAGATTGGGCGGGTTGTCCTACTTCTAGGCGTTCTACTTCAGGTTATTGTGTCTTCTTCGGGGATAATCTACTCTCATGGTCATGCAAGCGCCAACACACTCTCTCTAGATCAAGTGCCAAGGCTGAGTATCGAGGTGTTGCTAATGTAGTGGCTGAAATAGCATAGATTCGTAATCTTCTTCGTGAACTTCATATGCCACTATTATCTGCTACGCTTGTTTATTGTGACAATGTGAGTGCTATTTATTTGACTGCCAATCCTGTTCAACATCAGCGGACATAACACATTGAGATTGACATACATTTTGTTCGTGATATGGTTGCTCGTGGTCATGTTCGTGTTCTTCATGTGCCATCCCGTTACCAATATGCTGATATATTCACCAAGGGGCTGCCGTCTGCTTTATTTGAAGAATTTCGTTCCAGTTTGAGCGTTCGGCCCTCTCCCGCTCAAACTGTGGAGGAGTGTTAGACATTAGTTTATTATTGATTACGGGCTTTGTTAAGTTTGTTAGGCCTAGCCCACCAATGTTGCTTTTAAAATATTCTAAAGGACATTATATATTGTAATGGTTATTGAACGAAGGAAACAAGCCAATTATAATTCCAATAATAGTATGAGAAATTTACAAAGTACACCACCTTTATGCTATCATGAGGCCTATATATAGACTTCACAAGAATACAACTACGAAAGAAACTACCCACTGGTGTGTTTGTTTCATTAAGATGCTTTGGGTCTGACTCTGATTACCACATCTTACTGATAAGAGGTGGCTACAAAATCTGAATGCAATAATATTGTTTGTTTTTATAATCGTCTAAATGGTTTTAATTATTTATTTTTTAAAGTGTATAATAAAGTATAACAATACGATGAATAAGTAGCTTGTGTAAAACATGAAACAAAACATTTTTATCGTAAATCCAACACAACAATAAACTATTACATAAATTATCAGGTCGGGTTTATTTAATGATAACAAAATTAAAAGTGTTTACGAACACCCTTAAGAGTATTCATCATATTACTAACTTATATTAAACATCAGAATTCTTGGCCCGCGTGCTAGGCAATTCACGATACACGATGTAAAAAAAAATCAAAACGCACCCTCAAATTATACGAAAAGTTACAAAACCGACCATAAACTTTTACCTATTTACGACTTTTTTATATAACAAACTGCTTACTGAAAATTATACCAATGAAAAATACATTCGAAACTCTATCCATTCATATATTTTGCATTGAGTATCATATAACATAAGAAGAAATAATTAAGGTCAAAGTTGAAGAAAAAAGACTTTTAAAAATCAAAAATGGACACTTAATATGGGACGGAGGGAGTATTACCATACCAAAACACATAACTGGGTTGGCATCAGACTTTGTTATTTTTTGGAACTTTAAATGTCTGAAAATTCCGGCGTTGATTATGTTCGGTCGAAATATGGTTTTTTTAAAGATAATCATTTTTAATGTATCTAACTTGTCACGATTTTTTATTTATAAGTAGCGCATAAATTTTTTCAACCCCATGTATTAAAGTGCCAATTTCCGTCACTTTAATGTATTAAAGTGACTTTTTTCATCACTTTGGTGTAGATTTTTTGTCAATTTGATGTATCAAAATACACTTAAATGACGGGAAAAACACTTTAATCCATGAAGTTGAAAAAAAATTATTCACCACATAAAAATGAAAATTTTGACAAGATAGATATATTTACAAATAATTGTCCCTAATTCTTTTAATTAATTTTGTTCTTTGTTAAGTTAAGACGACTTCATTTACATCATAGTATCATACATTGAAACCGTAGAGTTAAATGTAGATGAGAACAAGTTGCAACATATCTCTACATAAGTGTTCCAACAAATAGATTAGACCATAGTTGTTAAGATCCCGATCCTGATATTAGGATCTTACGATTTTACGATACTGCAAAGCAAAAACGATCCGGATCTTACGTAGGATCTTTGCATGCTTAAGATCTTATAGGATCCCGATCTTGACAATAGGATCTTAAGATCTACTCCGATCCGATCTTACTTTTTTCGAACCATAAACTAGAAAACTACAAATTTATGAGTTATTTTTCATAGAATTTAAAAAACAATTCATAATCATGAT
The DNA here is from genome assembly GCA_026074375.1 of Tanacetum coccineum. Classification (NCBI taxonomy): domain Eukaryota; kingdom Viridiplantae; phylum Streptophyta; class Magnoliopsida; order Asterales; family Asteraceae; genus Tanacetum; species Tanacetum coccineum. Next base: position 890 of record BQNB010093987.1, on the reverse strand, counting down.
TTAGGACAACATTTCTATGAAACATTCATATAATTTTGTGTTTATGGTATATAATAATTTGTAGATTTGTATAATATTACAAAGACTATAAAAACAATCACATTATAGTAGGATCTTACAATCCCGATGTGACTTTACGATCTCGATCTTGCAAAGACGAAAACGATCTTGAGTAGGATCCCGATCTTGAAAACCTTGCTTATGGGTAATAAGGAGACAAAAGATAGGTGCGTTATCGATCTACAATTAAAAAAGTGACAAACATAAATGCATTTTTTTAAGCTAATGATTCATAATAGATTTAATATGTAGCTAACAAAAAGGTATGTTTGACATCAAAGATTATGAGGAGATTATGATTATTTTTTAAAAAAATAATTTAATAAAAAGGTAAAAGCCATAAATTACCAACGTACTTTTCAAAATTTCCTGACTTGAACTCTTTACTTTTTTATTAACACCGAAACCAACATACTTTCAAAATTTTAACCTACTTGAACCAAACGTTTGTACCGTTAGTTATTATATGGCAACGTTAGTCCATTTAGCTAACGGTCGCTTGGCATCGTTAGTCGTTTAACAATAATTTTCTTTATATGATTTTTTACGTTTTCGCTTGTTTTTTTACGTTTTCGTCCGTTTTTTACGTTTCCGTACTCTTTTTTACGTTTTCGTCCGTTATTTACGATTTCGTCTGGTTTTTTACGTTTTTGTATGTTTTTTGCGTTTTCGCCCGTTTTTTTACGTTTTCGCCCGTTTTTTACGATTTCGTCCGGTTTCTTACACTTTCGTACATTTTTTTACGTTTTCCTTCGTTTTTTACGATTTCGTCTGTTTTTACGTTTTCGTCCGTTTTTTACGTTTTCGTCTGTCTTTTTACATTTTCAAAC
>BQNB010093986.1:0-26227 GCA_026074375.1 Tanacetum coccineum | reverse complement strand
GCCATGTTGTCTTTTTAGAAGTACTATTTGGTTCCTGCTAGTTCACATAATTTGACACAATTTGAGCTCATAAAAATTGATTCGTTTAAAGAATCTGCATCTATTATGTCACCCATAAGACTGGGATCAAGCTTGGATACACCTCCAGAAACCACCACCACTACCGAAACACTACCAGTTATAGTTTTTGAGGCTACACCAACCGTTGCTTAACCTACCGAAACACCACCTGTTACAGTCGTTACATAACCTCCTCCTACGGCTACCAAGCATCTACTGAAGTTGTTTTTGGTCCTCCTCCAATTGGTTGACCAAAACGTAAATGTAAGTCTACAAAAAGGGATGATTTTGTTTATTCTTGTCACTCTAATTCCTTTAGTTCATTTATTGCATATTAATAACATCAAATATTTAATACTTTTTGGTATCAAATTCCCTATTAAAATGCTTGTAAATATCTCATAAATGCCTAAAAATGATACTTAATCACTTATTTATTTTTCAAGAAGAAATCGAGCATTTGAGCAAGAAACACGGGATTTGGACACAAAAACAAGCAAAAGTTAGATTTCAAGACTTGTTACGGCGTAACCACCCCACAGGAGTTACGTCGTAGCCCAATTAAGGCACCAATGGTCATCATAACGATTACGGCGTAATTACTTGTAATCATTACTCCGTAACCTACCACGTTTGAAGATTGATGACGTATAGCATTATGGCGTAACATGTACGTAGATTTACGCCATAACCTCTTTTAAGCCTACAAAAAGGAAGCCCACATCAACATAATTACGGCGTAACCATAAACAAGGTTTACGCCATAACAAGATTGAGTATTATAAATAGAGCCCTCATTCTGCTTATTTATCATCAACCCTTCTACCACAGCATAAAGGGGCAAACAAAGCTTTCATAGGTCGAAGAAATCCATCTGAAGTCCAAGGGAGAAATCACTTTACTTACTTTAATATTTAATCAATCATAAACGACTACTGTAAGAATTATGAGCTTTCGATCAATGAAATCTTCCATTATATCTTATTGTTTTGTTACCATGAGTGGCTAAGCACTTCTAGTGCTGGCCTAGTTATATAATTACTATTGTTATGATTTATGTTTCCTGTTTGATTATCGTTTTATTAGATATCCTTATAGCTTGTCATAGATCCTTGCGTTTTGGTGATATTGAAGGTAGTGTAGATCCGGTTAGTCCTTTTATTAGGCAAACCGCTGAACTTAGGACTACAAAGGTACTAGGATAAGTTTTCGTTATCCCTAGTGTAGGAATCGATCAGATTACCGCCTTAATTACTCTAAATACTTTAAAAAGCGCAGAAACTATTTCAGATAGGGTTAATAATCTATTTAGGTTATAGACAAGTCTTTTAGATGGTTGGTACTTAATATTTACGGCCATGATACCTTAACATCGAGGCCTTCGAGAAATTAGGATCCTTGGAAGTATAGGTCAAACCACGAAATTCAATTCGGATCTGTTGAAATTAGAACACTAATGAAACGATACTTAGACTTTGCACTAGGAAACATGTCATAAACAGTAGTAATGAAATAACTAGGTTAGCACGTTTTTCTCCATATAGTCTTCTTCTCATTCACTTTTACGCATTTTATTTCCTGTCTTAATTCTCAAAACAATTCAAACCATTTTTAAACATGTGACATTTCAAATTATAACTAATCTAAACTTACCTCTTGGGACGACCTCGAATTTACCAATCCTACATTACACACGACCGGGTTCTCTGCCCGTTAGAGCGTGTAGACATCGGTAAACGAGTTTTATAAATTTAAAACTTGTTAAATAATTTCTTTAAAAGAAAATACGCATCAAATTTTTGGTGCCGCTGCCGTGGAGCTAAAAATTAGTAGCAATTTGATTTTCTATATTCTTTTCATTTCATTTCTTCACTAATTTTTGTTTATTTTTCAGAAATCATTATGGTAGGGGAAAATATCGACAACCTCACCATGGAACAATATTTGACGTTGACTCAAGGAAACCAAGCACCGGGCGTTGTTAGACCAGAAATTAGGGGAAATACCAATTTCAAAATTAAGAGTCAATTCATGCGGGAATTGAGGAAAGACACCTTTTTAGGAAACAAAAATAACGCCGCCCACCAACACATTGAGCGGGTTTTGGACATCGTCAGTTTATTCAACATTCCAGGAGTGACACACGATGCAGTCATGCTTTGTGTTTTCCCTATCACACTCACCGGAGCAACTAAAAGATGGGTGGAAAGGCTCACTCCATGTACCGTTAACACCTGGGAACTCCTCAAAAAGGCCTTTATTTAAAGGTACTATCCACCATCAAAGACTACAAAACAACTTGAAGAAATCCGTAACTTCAAACAAGAATGTGATGAAATGTAAGGTACAATGACCTGCTTTACAAGTGCCCAACCCACGACATCAATAGCCAGTAGAAGGTGAATAACTTCTACAATGGATTGAGCACTATGAACCGCCAATTGCTTGATGCACAGGGGCCAATTCCTGGTATGACACATGCTCAAGCCTTGACGACAATACAAACTATGGCAGACCACTCTCAAAAATGGCATGACGATTCATGCGGTAAGAATATAAGCAGCAGCAGTAACTCTGATGGAATCGCTACCATTGTCAGCAAACTTGACAACCTTGATCGAGACATGAAGAAGCTAAAGGAAAATGTACATGCCATTCAAGTAGGATGCCAGCTTTGCGGAGGACCTCATCTCTACAAAGAATGCCCACTTAACGAAGAAACTAAAAGTATGGAAGAGGTTAAGTATGAGGAGTTCAGACGACCCTTCCCAAACAACAACCGTATAAATGAAAGATTTGGTAGGGGTGCGTTTGGATATGGCTCGCGAAGTATTGACCAACCTTCTTTAGGCGAAAGAAAACCAAATCTAACTAAAACAATTAATAAATATATGGAAGAAATGGCCAAGAGACATGCTAAGCAAGACGAATGGTTAAAAAAATTATACTTGAACACTAGGACAAGTCGGGAAAATCACGATAAGGTTATTCGAAGTCTTGAGACTAAGGTAAAAACCTTAACCAGTGAGGTTGAAGGGAGAACAAACAAGGCAAAATTCAAGGAATGTAAGGCCATCTACATGGAAGATGGGACACCCTTATACACACCCTTCTAATACTCTCCTGAGGAAATTGAATATTTTCTGCTAACTCAGGATTTTCTGATAATGAAAAAAAGAAAATGAAATGGTAGAAATCAGTAAAGGGGTGACAATGGACGACATCACTTCTAATACAAAGCAAGCCCCTCAAGTTGAAAAGCATAATGTAAGCTACTTTGTTGAACCCTACGAAGCACCAATTCCATTTCCTAGACGGTTGGAGCAACCCGCCGAGGAGGCATTGGCTCGTGAAACTATGGAGAACCTTAAAAAAATTAGGATAAATCGTCCCCTCTTGAAAGAAATTAGGCAATTTGACAACTATGCTGGCAATTTTACAACTATGCTTAGCACTTTAAAAAACGCTAGGTAGGCTACAAAAACAACCCAATAACTAAAGAAACATGATCCGAAGTTAAGAATGTAATCCATAAGAGATCACGTTCTCTTCTTCAGAATCAACTACCCCCCAAAGAGAAAGATCCGGGAAGTTTCATTCTACCATGTTCCATTGGAAGGTTAGATTTTAACAAGGCTTTGGCAGATTTATGAGCTGGCATCAGCATTATGCCATTTTCTATGTACAAACGTTTAGGAATGGGAAAACTTGAGCCAATTAAAATGATAATAAAAAATGGCAAAAAATACAAAATGTATTCCTAAAGGAATAGTAAAAAATTTGCTAATAAGAATTGATAAGTTCATTTTCCATGTTGATTTTGTCTTACTCGATATAATCGAGGATTATAGAATGCCCATTATTCTAAGGAGACCTCTTCTAGATACAGCCCATGCTAAGGTAGACATTTTTAGGAAGTTTATTTCTCTAGAGTTAGGAAATGAAAAAGTCATATTCAAAATGAGAAGAAGTTTACTACCACTATGTTTGAATCTGTTTGAGCAATCAAAAGTAAAATCTACATGGGAGATGACGATTTAATTAATTCTGAGTTTGACTAATTATTAGGTATCGACCCTGATATCTTTGCCTATGACATTGACATACAGGGATCGTTTAAGGAAGCAAAAACTAATTGAGAAAAGTCAGAAGAATATGAGTCAGTAAAGGAGACGAATCTGGAGCAACGTTTAGACCCTACAATAAGAAGGGTGCATTGGTGCGAAACAATATCATGGGAAAAGGAATGTGTACATAAGTATTGGGCCTCATGTGATCCATATAATGACATATGTGATGGGGAGGCTTACCTGATGACGTAGAAAAACTTTATTGGGAGAGTACGAATGATAATGAACGAGTGGGTTTGGAATGGGAGGAATTAAGCTTCAATAACTGGGTAAGGATAAAATTCGGTAGAGTTTATAAAATGACCAAAGATAGAATCCTTAAAGATTATTGAAGGGAAATTTTTAACGAGGGAGAAGAAAAGGAGGATCACGAGGAATTAAAAACTAACGCGGTGTTAGAAATTATTCATGATAAGATGGGTGAAACCTGGTTTAGTAATGACAAGGACGGTTTGGAAGGAATTATCGACTATTTAGAGCCAAATCCCTACAACAGATTCACTAGCCCTGGCAACGAAAGAAAATGCAATTTGCTAGGTATACCTTATAAAGAACCATCTCCAATTTTAATTGAAAAGGTTGAGGTTACAAGACATAATATTGGGCCAAGCGAAACCTATACGAAAACAAAAATTTTAGGGATCGACGAAATACCCCGAACTAGTGCCAATGTTGCCACTGTTCGTGTTGTACGAATGGATAAGTTGGGAGCAGAATGGAGTGCCCAAGGAACAACATAGAGTGGGTGTGAGTCTAACTTAAAGACTTGTTAATAAACCAAGGTGCTTGTCAAGAGACAACCCATCTTTTTATCAATAATCATCATTTAAATTCCGTATTTTAGATGGTTTGTACATTTTTCACTTTATTTTGCAGGTTCTTACAACAAAGAAGTTGAATTTAAGGTCATCTCGACTCAAAATCATGTGCTTAAAATATTGCTACAGGTAGCATTTACGGCGTAACATAACAGTTACGTCGTAATCATTGGAGCTACGGCGTAACTGATGTGTCGTTGTGTGGTGTATATTTTTATGATTCAAGTTTTAAATTTATATTTTGCCGACTTAACCAAAAAACAACACTTTAACGGGTAGTGTACCCGGTCGGTGGTAGATTCGTGGTAAGTAGGGTGTCGAACACTTAAAGCGAGGTTAAATCTCTCCATTTATTAATATTTTGGTTATCTAATATAAGTTATTTCTAATATAAGTCAAACCTATGCTAATCCTATGTTAGTTCTAATTTTAATTCTAACAGGTAAAAGGGAGGTTTTCAGCCTAAGAGACTGGCACGGGTTTGGTGGTGACTATAATCAATTCAAGACACTTTAACCCACGCAAGAAAATTAACAGAAGATAAAAGAGCGGTCAAGCCTTATGATAGAAAATTGTGTTATCCATCATTAATCCGATTAGAAGTTGGTTTGTTTATTCAGTGCAATGATTACTTATCACGAGGTGGCATATTATTCTTAAGACTTAGGCGAGACTTCTTCCTAAGACCTAGACACATTAATTCTGTCACAATTAAATCATCCGCATAAAGCATCCTTATTTGCTTATTATAATCTATCTTAGGGATTAAAGCAATAGTGGTCTTGTTAAAATCTAGCTCATAGAGACTTTACCCACTTACTGTTTAACGGCGATTTATACACTAGTAGTCCACTAACCAAGTCTTTACCAATTAATTAGAACGTACTAGTTGATCCCAAGGGTCACCTACCGGTCCAACTAAGCTCACAATCTAAAGGCAAAGATAGGTCGTTAATTGTGATCCTATTGGTCTAGATGTATAAATTACTATATGAAGAGTTATCCCGGCATCTAGATTACTTGGTCCGTATCACTAGATCCAGTTGAATGATAGGTCACATATTAAAGCTCGTAAACAAGTATAAATTGATAAACATAAACAAGCATACAACGATAAATTAAGCAATCGAGATATAAACAAAACCAAACATTCAGATCTTCATAATAATGGCTAGTACCCGAAGGTATTAGCCTTTAAACATCATAATTAATACAAGAGTAATGGTCTAGCCAAGGTAAACTAACCGAGTTAACTAATGATACCAAAAACTGAATGATTACAAAAGTATAAGAAATTACACGTTGTCTCTTATGGATTGGAATGCGTTGCAAGACCTCTTCTGCTCTTTTTCTCCTCTGAAAATTAACTTTTGTGGTTTAGGTATCAAGAATATGATTTAGCACACCTAAAACTCGTTTTTGAGTTTTCTATCTATAGGGTCTGGAGTCGGTTCGATACGGCGTATCCAATGTCTTGGATACGGCATATTGGGGGTTTCTTTGAGTAGGGACCACATTTTATATCTTCCAGAATATTCACATACTATATCTCTAATACGGCGTATTGGTCTTCTCTGGATACGGCGTATTGATCATGTTTCCTTCGTGGTCTTTGGTGAGTGCAGGTATAGATACGCCGTATCTTCCTTAATGGATACGGAGTATTGGTTGTTAGAACAGTATTCTTCAAAATATCTTCGTTTAAGCTCCATAATGTGCGCCTTTTGCTAATATTCACCAAGTACTCCGTAATTACTGCAATTCTCAAATACAAACGATTAAGTAACAATTTGGTATGTGTTTAATTACACATACCATTTTCCATTAAAACCGGACTTAAATGACCAAAAACGTACCAAAAATACATCGTATTTGTATGTTTTACATTTGTATTGTGCAGGTAACGGACATCTAAGAAAAAGACAAAAACAAAGCCAAAACGACAAAACCGAGCACGAGAACGGAAAGAGCATGAAAGAAAAGTCAAATCAAAGACCGTGAGAAGTCAAAAAGACAAAGTCAAAGTCAATAAAAAAGTCAAAGTCAAAGTCAACCTCGGGAAGTTGCATTGGAAAAGGCATCAAAAACCGAACCCGAAAACCTAAATTGTCAAAAGTGGGCCCACCCGTACCCACCTAGTGGGCCCGGGTCAGCCCACTTATATACTAAATCCTTATAAAACCTTTTAAACCATACCGGCCCAACACAAGCCCAAACAAAAAGCCCAACCCCCTTATAACAAACCTGTTAACCCAACCTTTTTAACCTTTACACCGTTACTAACGGTGCAAACATTTACAAACAAAAAGGACTAAAGATGCACACTACAAGGACTGTGGTTGTAATAACTATACACAATGAGGGACCACTTTTGCCAAAACTTCAAAGTTTTACCCTACACCCTCAATTCAAAAATGGCGCGAGTATTGTATATCTCCCACACTCTTTGTGTGTGTCCTTTCCTGCAACAACCAGACAAAACACCCTTCACCACACAACAAAACCTCATTAATCAACCTTATCCCACCACACAAACCTTGGCAATCCTCTATCACCCAATTCGTTTAAGGATAATGACAAAAGATCAAGGGTTGAGATCATAAGGCTTGGGCACTACTCATAATCAATGGCTGAGATGAAGACTTTGAGCTACCCACACATGAAGAACAGCCCTCTTATGTCTCACACAAGAAACACACATCCTAGAACCTTCTTAGTCTCTATATAAATAGGACTTTGTAAGCCCGAATGAGGCAGTTAGTGAATCTAGTTTTTAATTTTTAGCTTATTTTTAGTGTAATCTTTTAAATATTATAATGTTTTTTTATGAATTAACGAAATTTCAAGTTTTAGCTTAAAATCTGTTTTACTCATTTATGTTCAAAAGTTATCAAGAATCTTGCATAAGCTTTTATAAGATCTTATTTAAGCATATTATTAATCTGTTTTCATTTAAATATAAAGTATTTAAGAAAATTTTACAAAAACACAAAAAATATCCACCCTCAAATACCACAGCTTAATGGATGATAAGCCAAACTTGGATGGGCTTATGAACAATACTAGCTTGTTTTACATAAGCTAGAGCTTGTAGACAAAGCTCATTTGAGCTTATTTGCCCTGTTTAAGCAAGGGCTTTGTAAGTTTTTATTTTTCCATTTTTAGCTTATTTACTATTCAACTATTTATTTGTGCTTATTGCTTGCTTATCTTTGCTTATTTATGTTTGCTTATGATGTTTAGTGCTTATCTTGCTTAGGATATAGTTTAAAAGCTATTTGTGTAAGTTTTGTTAAAATCTGTCTATTTTAGCTTATAAATTTGCGTAACTGTTTAGTTTATTATCCTGGCTTATTTGATGGTTTAAAGTTGTTCATTAGGATTGTCTTTAGCTATTTAATAGCTGGTATTAAAGGTTTGTTCATAAAAAATCAGTTTAAGATGGTTTATAAGTTCTTAAAGGGGTGTTTGGTTTAACTGATTTTACTTGTCAAAATGGGTCAAAATGAGTTTAGCCTTTTGGGTCACTTTAGTTTAACTTAAATTCACCATAAAATCCAGTATTTAGAAGTTTTTAAGAGTTAAATTTCAAAATCCTAGTTTATATAAGTAGTTGTTTAAATCTGTCAGAATTTTGTTAGAAAAATGAGTTCATATGATTTGGTTTTTGCTTATTGAGATTTTGTGTTGTTTTTGAGTTTGTTTAAGTGTTAAAACAGGTTAGAAACAAAGTCAATAGACCTGCATTTGTCATTTTTGGTTTTATCACAACTGTAAAAAAAATTGCTAAGTGTTGAAAATTTGAGAAATTGCTTTTTCAATTGCTAACTGTGGCTTATTTTGAATATCAAAATGGTTTTTGGTTGTTGATATAAGTTCTTTGAGGTCTAATCTAGATCTGTTTTGAGGTTTTAAGATCATAAGGTTCTGTTTGTTTGCTTATTTTTAAGCTCAAAAGTCAGGTTTTGTTAAGATTGCAAAAAAATCTTCTAAGTGTTAAATCTGTGTGAAACACCTTTTTCATTAAGCTTTTTAAGTGCTTATTTGAATTTCAAACTCATTTCTCTTTGTTGCTTATTGTAGCTTTTTGGCCAAGCTTTTTAGTGGTATAAGTTTCTAAGCCAAAAGGATCTGTTTTCTAGCTTAAAAATAAGCTAGAAAAGTCCCCTTTGGCTGTTTGCTTAACAGTTTGGCCAAAAAGCTCATTTGCTTATTTAGGCTTATTTGCTTATTGTTTTTACTTATTTTAGGTTTAGTATTTCTTGTTAGGTTAGTTTAAGTCTATTTTAGCTTATTTCCTTCAGTTTAGAGCTTATTTAAGCTTATTTGCTTTTTAGCTTAAAAATCTTAAGTTTTATAGCTTTTTAAGTATTCTGTCTTTCTAGCTTATTTTAGTTGCTTATTTTTGTTCAAGTATGCTTTTTAGATATAGCCTTTTATCTGCTTTAGCTTATTTTGTAGTTACATTTGCTTATTTAGTTTAAAAAGGTTAAACAGTTTAGCTTAAAGTCACTTAGTGTAAAAAAAATCTTTTTCTGTCACTTTCTTAGCTTATTTTTGTGCTTATTTTTTATTTCTAAAAAAAGTGTTTTTGTAAAAGTTGCTTATTTGTTGCTTATCTAAAAAGTTATAAAAATGGCATTTAAAAAACATTTGGGAGTTGGGGGAAGTCCCAGGTGAGCAAGACTCGAACCCGGGACCTCAACCCCCTCTCACCAAACGTTTTAACTCACACACTCTCTACCACTAGCGCCCTTGGGACTTTTCCGTTAGACTTTGCATATTCTATATACTTATACACGTTTTCATCTCTTTTTCTTATAAGCTCTTCGCAGCTTATTTTGGCTTTTTCTTAGCTTATTTGATAAGCTGGCTTAACCAGCTTATTTTTCCTAGGAACTTTACATCATTTAGGACTTTCCTGCAATTTTTTAGATTTTTCCTCCTTTATTTGTTATTTTTATTTATTTTTCGAAGTTTAAAAATTTAGAAAATCATTTAAAAATAGTAAATTAATTCAGAAAAATACAAAAAAATAGTTTTTAGTTTTAGAATTAATATTTTAAGGTTTACAAACTTTAAAAACATTTTTATCATTTTTAGATTTTAAATTTCATTTTTAGCTTTTTAAATTAATTTTAGGAATTAGTTTTTAATTATAAATAGTAGTGAAAAATACTTTTCTAAGTTTTTATGATATTTTAGACTTTTCTAAAGTAGAAAATCATTTTTTGGAATTTTTAGGAATTAATTTGTCATTTTTGAGGATTTTAAATAGATTAAATAGGTTTTTAATTCATGAAAAATTATAAAAAAGCAAAAAAAAATATAAATCTTTTTTAGAAAATTTTCTTTTATCATTTTAGAGGTTTAGAAACCAAATTTGCGCTTTTAGGATTAATATTTGCCTTAGTTAGTTTTTAGACGCGTTTTTAGGATCTCCGTTTTGCGTTTTTAGTTTAAAATAGTTTTGCCTTAATTGTTTTAAAGTGTTTGCATTAATTTTCCCATAGTTTTAGAAAACCAATCAAAATCTTGTTCCATTCAAGCATCGATTATCAAAACGACTCTCGACTTTCAATTGCATTCCTCGTTGGGGATAACGACCCGGGAATTATACTTCTGGATTTTCTACATTGAGATTTTTTATTCTTATTATATATTTATATATTTATTATATTTAATATATATAAAGGGTTGAGTTTCTTCATTGTCACAATTCTTTGCAATAATTATACAAAATGGGTTAATTACATGGGATAAATGATGCTATAAAATAGACGTTATTTGATGTCATCAAATATCCCCCCACTTTAATCCTACTTGTCCTCAAGTAGCATTTAGAAGTTTATAAAAATGTATCCCTGCGGATATTTTCCGTTAAAGCATTTATTTGACCTATTACAAGTACACAACCAAACACCTCACGAAATAGGAAGATGAAAACACTCAAATCACTCAACTAATCTATGTGGTAACATGTAACTAATTCGCTCAATTGCTCAGCCGTGATGAGTATTCTATCATAAGCTTGGCAAAGATACACATATCTATCGCTAAAGCTAAGGAGTAACAAGTTTATAAAGGTAAAATGGGTTTTTATGATAAGGCTTAGGGTTGATTATTCTAACTAATTTTTATCAATGCCAATATTCCAGGAGGGCGACAAAGACCACACATATACACCCGTAACGACGAGATAGACACATGCGACTGCTCACTCCCACCTCGAATAAGCTAAAGAGTAGTAATAGTAGAGTAATATAGGGTATGGATCTTCTAACTTTCATTAATAGTAATAAACCAACAAGGTAGCTGAGACATGCATACATAGCCGTAACGACGGAATAGACATGCACGCTCGTACACATCCTCATTCGCGTAAAACCCATGGTTAATGATTAGGAAAGAGAAGTAAATTGTTGTTAAATAAAAATTACAAAACAAATAGATTAAGTCTAAAATACAAGTTGCTAGACACTTTTTCCCGACCGTTACCATGATAAAGACACAACTATTTACAATGTCTTGATCATAGATCAAAAACAACAACCTAAGTTGGTGTTCCCGTAACGGTCAACTTCCCAATCATCCCATACGTTACATACTCTACAAGGCAAGTGGTGATATCTTCCACTTTATACAATACTCTACATAGTCGATTTGTATCAACTAATAATTGATCCTTTGTGTAATTCCTTTGGTAGTTGCGAAACGTTTATCTTCAAACTTTCCTTCTCTTTTTTGTTGCGATTTTTCTAATTTTTTTAATTTTTTCAAACATCTAACTATACACGAAACTCGGAGTAGTTTCACCAACTTCACGATCATAATAATTCTGGATAATTCCTTCGATAATTCTTCATTCTTCGGACGTACCATTAATTGCGATGGTAGTAAAAATACATGAGTTTGGAGTATAATATACATTCCCATTTGCGATGTGCAAATTCTTCCAACCGTACCAAAGATTAAAAAATTTGACACAAGACTCGGGAAATACAAACTTTACACTTTAAGCAACTAGCAACTGTAAAATAAACTTAATCTAACAGGGTAGGCTAAGGTGTAACAAAATAGATAGTTGGTGTAATTCCTAAAGGATTGGCTCTACGGGTTGTTCTAGGGGTATCTTACTCTTAAAGTAAGAGTAAAGAAAGGGTTTATACGGGGGTTAACTAACCGGTGTAGTTAGTTAATAAGCAACATGTAAAGGCGTTTTGTATGTAATCCTAAAATTTTACCAATTTAAACAAGTTACTCCATTTAATCCATAGTACTCATCATTGCGGTCTCGAGTGATATACCAAGCCAAGTTCTAAAGTCTACTACATCACCGGCACACTCATATTTTTGTGGAATTTAGGTAAACATTTGGAAACGGATAAGGTTAAATCCTCACAATATCTAACAAGGGTTATTGTGTACAGGTTATGTATCAAGTAATCCTCAGAAAAGTATGCTTGAATTTTTTTAAAATTTGAGCATAATTTAAGCATTTTAGTGTGAAAAATAAGACAAGTAAACATTCTAATTCTATCCCCCCACTTGAATTATACAACGTCCTCGTTGTATTGATAAAACATTAAAAATAGGAATTAAAAGAATTAGAATGAGAAAATCCCCTGATATTTTGCTCGGTAGATTCTCCATGTAGGTTTATTGAGCAAGATTGTGTGTTGAACAGCCGTCTTGAAGTTTCAAGACTCCAACACTTCAAGATCTCCAAATTTGTAAATTCTCCACCAATATTTGTCGATATTACTTTCACGAGGTCCTGTGTAAAATATAGGAAAAATGTGCATTCCTATCTTGGTATCTACGGTTAATTTAAACTAAACTAAACAAACTAAATACGAGTCAGTCTAGTAAATACGCCATATCATGTGCATGAATACGTCGTATTGCCAGAACTGACAATAATGTTTTTAAAGTGCATAAAAAGTAAAGACTGATAACGTCCAGACAATCAATATGCCGTATGGTATGGAGCGGATACGCCGTATTGATGTCTGGGAAGACAGACTCGATAAAATTAAATAATATTTTGGGTTGTCTCCCGGGAAGCACTTTTGTTTACAGCGAAGTCTTTAAGTTAGACTTTTCTTCAGCGTCCACACTTGAAATACTCACTCTCTTCAATTCTCCTTTCTTGTTTGGATATGGCGCTTGGTTCTGAAATGTAATCACGAGCTATGGTGGTGAACTTACTGCCAGTCTTGTTCTATCATGCGTAAACAAGTCAAAATGTCACATCATGATATACATACAAAAATATGAGAACCTGTTTCAAAGTTAGATACATCGCGACATGAATAATAAATGTACAAAAGATAGAAACAAAAGATAAGGATAGGGGGATCATGGGTCATGTTGTTGTTGGTCCTGCTGGGCTGTAGAGGTGCTAGCCTCGCCAGTCCTGCGTCTGACGCGCCTCTGGTATGGTATATGGGTCTTAGAGTATGGCGTGTAGGAAACTTGATCAGAGTCTAATAGTTGTGCAATACCACTGGCTGCCCATACGGTGAATCTAGAGAAATCCTTGGCCATCGCACCAATCATCTCTCGCTGCTCAGCTAATGCCCCACGAATCTCATGCACATCCTCCTCTAATCTGGCCATCCTCTGTGGCATAGTCCTGGCACCAGCTAGTGGTGGCGGAGGTGCATGTACGGGTGCTGGAACAGCCTGGTTACCCTCATCAACAACAGGGGCACCAGCCGCAGCATCGGGCTGCCTCTCTGGTCCCAAGGCTACCAAAGCCCAAGTATCATCTATCTCCTCATAAATCTGCAATCTCACTAACTCAGTCATGTCAATAACCGGGAGCTCTCTCATAATCACAATCAATCCCTAAAGCCTCTCCTCGGTCAGGAGTCCAAAATGCTTGGCTAATCGAGATAAGAGCCCCGCTCTTCCTCCCAGCAGCAATCCTCCTCAAATATCAAGCCAACAAGTAAGGGATATTGACCGATCCAACATCCAGCCCTCTCAAATAAAACAAGTCAGTCATGGTCACCTTCTCAGGTGCTTGACTCCTACCAGCTATACTATGTGTCATCATCCTATGGCAAAGCCTCAACACCGGATCTCTAATCAAAGTATAGGAAGGGGGAGGTCCCAAGAAATCTCCATCAGCAAAAATATCCTTCCAATAATCACGCAGATCCTCCTTCATAGGGATCATCCTCTCACTCTCACTCTAGTACCTAGCAAAACCGGGGGACTCTATCTCCTCCATTGTATGTAATACCAGAGCTAAGATGAACTCCCTCCAACTCATATGTCTCCTGGCTCCTCCTAAACGAAACTGGATAGTGTCAGGAGTATCTAAATCAAGCAACACCTCTCCAAATCTAAGCATGCTAAGGAACTCTAGAATGTGCTCCCTAACCAGTGGTCCCTTAGTCTCAAATACTCTACCCCGTGCCTAACTTGTGAACACCACAACCCCGTCATCATCACGGTGCTCCATCAGCATCCTAGCATACAAACTATCCCTCGTCAACTCGGGCATACCCTCAAAATCCAAAACCTGAACCCTATGTGTACCCCTGTCGTGGATCCTCTCCAACCTCTCCTTGAAATCAGCTATGTTCCCGGTCAAAAGATACTCCAAACCTGTGGTACCTAAAGAATGGATAGATATACCAAGCCAAGTTCTAAAGTCTACTACATCACCGGCACACTCATATTTTTGTGGAATTTGGGTAAACATTTGGAAGCGGATAAAGTTAAATCCTCACAATATCTAACAAGGGTTATTGTGTGCGGGTTATGTATCAAGTAATTTCACAAAAGTATGCTTGAAATTTTTTTAAATTTGAGCATAATTTAAGCATTTTAATGTGAAAAATAGGACGAGTAAACATTCTAATTCCACCCCTACTTGAATTATACAACGTTCTCGTTGCATAGATAAAACATTAAGTACGGGAATTAAAAAGAATTATAATGAGAAACTCCCCTGATATTTGCTCGGTAGATTCTCTATGTTGACTTTATTGAGCAAGAATGTGTCTTGAACAGCCGTCTTGAAGATTCAAGACTCCAACACTTCATGATCTCCTGATTTGAAAATTCTCCACCAATATTCGTCGATATTTCTTTCATTGAGGACCTGTGTAAATTCTCAGAAAACAAATGCAATTCTATCTCCGTGTATCCATTTGGTTAGACTCGAAATAAATACCTAAAACTGTACAGGAAGTCGATACGTCATATCCATACCCTAGGATACACTGTATTGATACCTGTGTCAAATACGATGTATTCATTTAACGAATACGACGTATCGACTGTGTCGAAAATAAAGACTGGATAACGTCTAAAAGGCTAATAAGCCGTATCCATGGGGTTTAGATTCGCCGTAGAGACAGTCTGGGAAGACCGACTCGATAAAAATTGAAAACACATTCTGGGTTGTCTCCCGGCAAGCATTTTTGTTTACAGAAAAGTCTTTAAGTTAGACTTGCCCCAATTTACTCCCATCCTTTTAAAACAATTTAGGGTCAAACGGGATGCTAAATGGCACATACAAATTCTTGATTAGGAAAATGAATGACATCCCTTTGTTAAGATGATTCAAAATCATGATATTAAAATTTAATCCCTTGATAAAAGTTTTAGTTTTGAAAATTTTATTAGATGTATCATGACTTGTTTCCAAAAGCTTATTTGACCCATGTGCATAGGCACCAACATCGATATTTATTACATCAGGTAACGATTTGACAGATAAATCCCCCGAAGAGTGTTCAATATCGACTTTATCATCATCATTGTCCTTATCCGATTTTGAATCATTGGGATAAAATACGTTAAAAGGAAATAGATCATTAAAGTTTAAAACGTTTTGTTCCTCTTCATCACATTCGAACAATGATGTTTCATCTTTCAAATTAAATTCATCGATATGTTGAGGGTTTAAAATCGGTTCAGTTAATAAATCTGATATAGACGTAAGAGCATCATTGTAAACAATGGCTGGAAATTCATTCTCAAAATATTTAAAGAAGTCTAAATCATCAAAACAACTGATCGTAAGCTCGGGTGACGGAATTAAAGGCTTATTGACTTTTTCATTATCGTTTTCCGAATCTGTTTTCAAATCATTGGTAGAAATTATTTTATAAGAAAACGAGTTTTTGTTAAAAATTACTGTGTAATCTTCATCGTCGGAATCGTCAAACGAAACTCTAAAGTCAATTTCATCGTTAAGAGAACTTACTGTGGGTTCATAAGAAAGTGTTTTTTCAGATGACACCCGATCATTAAAGGCTATAATTGGGAATTCGATTTCAACGGATCTGAGGTCGTGAATGTCTTCATCATACCAGATTTTACCATACTTAGCAGTTTCCCAGTTAAACACTTTCCCACGTTTTCGAGCTTTTTCTTCCTCGAGCCTGATGTATTCTTCCATAGTAATATTCGGGTCATCCATTTTAACCTGTAATAAATTTGCTAGGAAAGAAATCTGTCAAATAGCTTAATACGCCGTATTCAGTGAACTGAATACGCCGTATTGATGATAGAGTCGAATACGCTGTATTGGTTTGAAAAAACATTTATACGCCGTATCCAAGAAAATGAATACGCCGTATTGAATATTCGACTTAGAAAAATTACAGCGGACTGTAACAATGCAGAAAACACACAAACACACAATATGCAAAATATACAATGCAGAAAGCAAACACACAAAACAAACACACAAAACAAACACACAAATATGCAAATTAATCTAAACTAAATCTAAACTAAAACACTAATAAATAAGAATTAAACAACTTCACTCCCCGGCAACGGCGCCAAAAACCTGATGTGCTATCGTGTAGGGTCAATTATTTGATTATCAAGTTTTACATTTATATTTAGCCGACAAACCTAAAACAACACTTTAACGGGCAGTGTACCCGGTCAAGATGAAGTTTCACGGTAAGTAGGGTGTCAAACACTAAGAGTAAAACATTAATCCTATATTCTATTAGTATTTTAATTAGTTCTAATTAGTCTATTTACTGGTTAAACCTATGCTATATACGTTGTCTAATGATATGGGGGGTTTTCAGCCTGAGAGACTGGCACATGTTTGGTGGTGACAAATATCAATTCAATACACAATAAACACAAAAGAAGAAAATCAGAAGATAGAAAAGCGGTACAAGCCAAATGATAGAAAACTGTATTAGCCATATTAAATCCAGTTCAATGTTGGGTTTCAATTTGGTTTTTGTCATTAGTGCAACTGATTTACTTATCTCGCAGCGCGTGCATAACATTCTTTAAGACATATGGCGGACCATCATCCTAATGCAGCCTAGACACCACAATTAATCATGTCCTCAATAAACGCATCCGCACAAAAGCATCCTCTAGTTTGATTATAATCTATCTTAGGAATCAAAAGCAAGTGGTGATCCTGATAAAACACTACCCTAACGGGACTTTACCCACATATTGCTATGAACGATAGTTTTTTATATACACTGGAAGTAGTTCACACCCCGCAAGCGAAATGCGCGAGGCATAACAAGAATGGATATCATCAAAAGGAGATAGACAGACAACACATGGCTGGTCTCTACAGACATAATACCAAAGAAAACTAAAGTAAAGCATCACTAGTCAACAAAAGTGTCATAACTAATACCCAAAACTAATGGAGTGATGACCTTTATACATCAATGAGAAAAAAGGACGTCTAATCAATAAAAGACATACAAAACATAAACAAACAATTCATCAAACGCATTTATTAAACAGAAAGCATAAAGAAACCCAGAGCATCCTACGGTCTCTTCTACCCACTGTCGCTCTATCCTTAGCACCATACAAAGCGACACCTAAAAATCTGATGCTTAAAAACGTCAACATAAAGTTGACGCAAATCATAGGTTTAACGACATACAAACAAAATACCAAAATAAACTTTCAATTAGCGCTGCAAATACCAAAACAATTCATGACAACAAGTAACAACAAAACAAAAGCACAACGGATGGAACATGCCCATTGATCCACATCCATACCATCTACATATGTGCGCTACATAGGCCCAAATTAGCTCACGCAGGTTCATCAAACACCGTCATATCGACCTTCATTGGGCATATCTGGGAATCACAATCCCAAACATAACAATATCCGCATACAAAAAGGACGAACGTGCCTCACGATCCAATGCAACTACATTGACTTCTCACATGGTAGAGGCAACGTTACATCAAACCCCCGATCCAATACACATAACTACACAAGCCTTAAAAACATTTTTAACATGACAAAAAGACAAGCACTCATTCTACAACACCCTAAAATAACATGAAAAAAATGGGCCTAGAAAACTCACTAATTCTTTCAGCTTCCACAACAACACTAGCACAAATCACTAAACATACAAAACAACACGCGTTACACACCTACAAAAGCGCCAAAACACTTATGCACATGTAAACAATCTTACGATGAGCATCGAAGATGTTTATTACCCATCACAGGTCACTACAGACCGACACACCAATCCCCAAACTTAAACCACTCATTACCAAGTTTCAACTAGTTAATCACAATTCTTGTTCAATAAAACTGACGGCTAACAACTTTTTAACGCGACTTAACGTACTACCAAAATCCTTACTGTCATGACGCTCCCTAATTCTCAAATACCAAAATCACCTATGTCTCTCCGATAATAGATATTAACTACCTTATGATTCCAAGAGCCATTTACATGCACAAGTACTCCTAAGAAAATCAAACTTCAAAACAGTCCCAATTCGGATCTGTTTGCACACTAAAAAGTTTGGACCTAAAAACCATACTTAGACTCCAAATCAGAGAAGCTCCCTTTGGGAGGATTCCTACAATAGCCACATAGAAATAAACTCCTGTAAAGGGTTAACAAAATCGAAATTTGAATTTTAAGTGGGGGTTTTATACCTCGTAATCTGACCTAAATCTGACCCGTATTTACTGCTTTGACAACTTTTCTTGTAACCAACGTTTGAATGACTTCCCGACCTTAAAAACCTTCGAGGCCAGATGTTATGGAAACTAGACTCTTTGAGCTACATCATAAACACCAGAAACTTGACAAAAGCTATTACCATTATTGAGATATCAGCCAAACAACACAGACCTAAATTCTGCCCCAATCTAAATCAAGTTCTAATGCGATCTAAACCCTAACGATTACACCAACTCTCATCTAATTGATTACTAAGAACCCTAATTAGATTATAAACTTTAATTTAAAGAATATTATGAAACCCTAGATCCACCATATGAATTAAATCAATAATTAAACTAATTAAGAAAACTAAACATACCTTAAAGCTTGTTTTCTTCACAAAATCAAAACCTTAATTTATCTTCTTCTTTTCTTGAGGTATTCGGCCGACTAATGCAAGAGGGGGGAGAAAAATTTCATTCTTAGAGTATTATGGGTTAGTATATATAGTTTACAAAATTCCCTAATTAGAGTCCTAGTTAAATTGGGCTTTGATTGTTTTTTCCTTATTTTCCCTAAAATTCGTATTTTACTATTCATGTATAAAAAAATATTTTTTTTATCTTTTATTAATTAATTAATTACCTTCAATACCTCAAGTTTTTATAAAAACCCAAGCTAATTTGGTAAACCATTTTGCTTATAAATTACTTTCTAAAAATAACTTTTTATTTCACCAACATACTTTTTATTTTTAGAAATTTCATTAAAACTCTTATATTTTACAAAACTCATTCCCTTCTCATAGGTCATATTTTCCACATTAATCCAACTTCCAAAACCAAATCTTATCTTAAATCACTAACACAAAAATACGTATACGTAATAATTACTTACACAATTAACACGAAACCGCTTAAATCACCAAAATTATTTCCTTGTCACTAAAAGTGAACGAAATGAACTTCACAAAATCCAACACCAATCCAATCCCAATGAGACGATCACGCTCAATGGATTGATTATCAAATCTCACATAACCCACATAAACACATATAAACACGAATAAACACAAATAACACATAACCCATACATTGCAACAGATACATAAGTCAACACTAACGGTTTGACTAACCTGCTCAAGTCATGGTTGTCACAGTATCCCCTCCTTTAGGAAATCTCGTCCCGAGATTTAACCAAAAGGTTCAACTCTATCATTACCAAACAATTAATCGAGGATACTTATCTTTCAAGTAGTCCTCCTATACCCATGTTAACTCAAAGTTACACTTTGAATTCCAACTAACTTTCACAAGATATCTTACTGCTAACAACTTTGCCTGCCCACAAAAAGGTACGCATAGCAGCATAACCGCTCCAACGAAAAGAAACATCCAACTACCTGAACCTCGCCCGTCATCGAGGAAACTCGTCAAAAACCTTAAGTTGCGTAACAACGTCATTTACAACCCGGTCTCGCAACTCATCAAACAAGAACTGTCTTGAAACCAAGTTATAAGTTGTTACAAAGCCCAACGTTTTTGAAGAATCGGCTCGACTTCGAGTTTATTCATAAAACAACTTTAACCAAAATCACACAAACACATCTAACAACATACTAAGGTCTACAAGAAACCTTACGTACCCAACTTCAACTAAAACTCTCAATGATCCCTTACTCAACGAACAAGTGTGGATACTCTGTTTACCTGAAGTCCTAAAGACCTCGCTTCGAGCCCAAATGGACCCTAACTACCACCATTCTGGTACATTTTAACCTCTTAACTTCACGGTCCATAATCTCTACAGGATACTCAACAAAACGAAGAGTTTTGTCAACCTTAATCTCGTCTAATGGCACATGTAAACTAGCATCCGCCAAACACATTGGGTGGTTGTGATGGTATAGGTAATGGCGGAGAGGGTATCTGAGGAAGTGGTGATGAGTATGGAGAGAGAGGTGATGGTGGTGGAGTAGGTAAGGCTAACAATCTCTCAGCAACTTCCTCGGAGAGGAACGGTGCCGGCGCCTGGGGTCGGATGGACATCCTAGCCGTGACGCGATAAGCAAGGTATGGGTCCTGGTCAGCTGAATAAGCAACAGCTGCAGGGTCGGCAGGAGCTAAGTGCTCCTCCTCCTCTGCATCATCATCATCATCGTCAGATGGCTCCTCATCATCCCTGTCGTCTCCTCTGTCAGCAGGATAGTCGGCTGGATCCTCCTCAGGATCCTCCTCATCATCCTCCTCTGGGTCCTCCTCAGGGTCGGACTCCGGTATATACCCTGGTGACTAATGAGTAGGTGAGTCAGCAGCAGGCATTAGCTGCTCCTCAGTCGGGAATACCTCATCGTCCACTGGTAAGAACTCCAAGTAAACAGGCTCTGGAACAAAAGGTATGTAAATAGGTGAAGGTGGTGCCTGCTCTGGCTCCTCAGGGCCAGGTACGTAATCCGGAGATGGTGGATCCTAAAAAATAGGTCCTTTGGCTCCTGGTGATCCTATGTCGGATAGGTCCTCATATGGGCTGGGTATCTTAGTATACGTAACTGTAGAATCTTCTGAATCTGACATGCTCGAAACTGAAAAATCAAAGGTGACTTATATAAGTATATTAATATAAGACTATTATCCCTATATACGTAATATATATAAACACGTATATCAATTATGCATGTATATAGCCTAACCGACTAATCCAACAATTTGTATATGAATACCCCGTAAAAACTGTGTACTGTATGCAATTGTGTGGAAACGGTTATAGTCCAGCAAAAATATTTTGACCTGGTTCTCTATAACCTTGGCTCTTGATACCAATCTGTAACACCCCCAAATTGGGTCGCAGCGGAATAAGGGTCCGGGGCGTGTTACTTCTCAGATCAACAACACAAGATAATATAAGAACGACCAAAAAGTCGTTTAAAATCTGATACATTTGATATTATTAATGTAATTGTGTTACAAATAGCCGAAGCTTTACTTGTTTATTGTTATTATATTACCCCCAAAAACAAAAAAAAGATTTCAGCCCATAACAGATTCACAAATGTAATGGACATAAATCTTTAATGAATGACTTCATAATATAACCACCCAATGTTTTCTTCGCAACCTCGTGCTTAATGACCTGAAAAACATTTTTTGGCCAAAATTTTTTTGATAACGTAAACATAAGTTGGTGAATTTATAGCGTTTTTGTAAATGTATATGCAGGACCGCAAGACTTTCCCCGTGATAATGCAACAGATGCAGACATCACAAAAATGTAATTACGTTTTCCTAAGCTCATGACACTGAAGCTCGACCATTTATTGATACAATTATTTAAATATTGCACTCACTGCCCGTGATGATGTTCAACCCGTAACATCCAGTATCCGACATGATATACGTTCATTTCCAGTGATAGCTAGTCACCCGAACGGGTCTGAGGTCAATCCCAAATAGATCTATCTATAATCATTCGCGCTCACATTCCAGTAATTGACAGTTCTTGATTCATGGGCATAGTGGGTTATGTACTTAGGCAAAACGTAATCATGATAAAATGTACACTTGCGTCCAATTTGTAAAACATGCATATGTTTCTCACCCCAAAAACTTGTAATTTAATAATTGTAAAACATGGGGCTATGAACTCACCTTGAGTGAGTAAATTGATAACAAAATATCCCAAGTAAAAACACGCGTCACGCTACGCTCGATTGCAACCTAGTTAATATAGGTCGATCGGTAATCAAGTATGTTGTCTAACAACAACATTTGAATATAATCCTATACTATTTTTATCATCGTACTATCGTTCGGGCTATCATAATTAAGAGGTCATGACATGACGTACGAGGAGTTAGGACACTTTAAATCGTAAATCCAACAACTCGTCAATACGCCATCCGGTAGAAGCACCTCATTATGAAAATTCTAGTAATTATAGGCATCTGCGATGAACTAGTAACTTTATAACTTATATAGCTATATCACCATCTATTTGTTTAAGTGAAATCGTGATTATAAAGTAAAAATGTTTATAATCACGCCTTTAGTAAAAATGACATAACTTTGTCGTTTTAAGCCCGTTTCTCGCGTTTCTTACGCCCACCGCTTTCTGTTTATGACGAGTGATAATAAAATCACATTCTTAGGTTTTGAGATTGTGTAGATGAATAGTGTTTTTTTTTATCTATTTTTCCCCAAATAACAGCTTATAATCGTTTTTATACTTTTAATTTAACGTAAAACCCGTTTTAGTCGTATCTTATTCGTTATAGCTCCGTTTTTAGTGATTCTTTCGAACACGTTCTCGTAATTGAAAGTTTTATCATATTATTGATGTTTATAAAGTATAAGTTTCTGTAATGAATAGTACTTTTTATAAAAATTGTTTTATAAAAATATTAACTATTGTAAACTTGTAAATGTCATATCTTCTTCGTTATTAATCGGTTTTTCGAGTTCTTTATGACCCCTCGATCCTTGTGATTGTAGTATTTTATAATATCATAAAAAAATTGTATGTTAATTTCGAATTTCAAAACAGCCCATAAGATATTATTTTCCAAAAGTGTTTTTAAAACTTGTTTTTAGGAACTTTTTTGCTTTTCAACTATGTTACATACCTTTAGAACCCTTAATATTTATGTCTACATATAATTAGGTCATTAGGTCATTTTTTGTTCATGTGGAGTCTAAGATAACAAGATTAATCAGGTTATTTTACCATTTTCTATTGTAATTCTAAGTTGACTTTTAGAAACCCTAATTTGCACTTAAACATGTTTACTCTTAAGCATCATGTTAAAACACTTATACATCCCTTTTAACATCATATTAGCATCCATGTGACATGTAAATAAGTTCACAAAACATTAATCATAAGTAAAAATTCATTTTACATATTCAAGAGTACCCTAGATGGTGATTTAGCTAAGTAAAGCATATGAACACAATAAATCTTAAATTTGAATAAGAAATTAAGCTTTTGAATAACCGTGTGTGGATGAGTAGAGTTTAAGAATACAATACACCTTGTGATTAAACCTTTGGCTTGAAATATTAGGATGAGAACCTAATTTTTACCAAAAAAACCTCTAATCTTGCAATATCTTGTTAAAACCCTTTCAAAGCTTAACCAACCCTTCAATTCTTCTTAGAATACCTTAAGTATGATATGTAAACACTAATATGGTGAAAGAAAATCAAAGTGTGGATTTGTTTGTGTGGCTTAATTGAGCCGTGACCTTAAGGAGAGACAAAGAAAGAGTTTTGGTGATTTTTGTTAAGTGTTTATGAAAGTAAGAGTGCATGCATGCTATTTATAGTGAAAATATCTAACTAACATAACCATGGTTACTTTCTAACCCTTGTACAAGGTTACTTAGTCAAGTGGTTCATGGTGTAAGAGTTGGTTCCCTATGATCTTTGTAATATCTAGATATTTTGAGTAAGTTGATAATTCTTGGTCCTATCTTGAAACTTTCGGCCACATATACATATATGTGATGTTATATTCATTATTTTGTGTATTAGGTATAATCATGGGTATTCGTTTAAGCGTAGTTAGGTTTTGGTGCTTCCGGGAATGCCGAAACGCATTTTATCGCGAAACGTAAGCATTTTACGTAGCCAATAAAAATAAGATGAACAAAGTTATTAATTATCCTTATAATAATCATATAACACTTGCTTGATGTAAACATTTAATTGTTTAATGCCCGTTTACATTGAATGATCATTTTTAGTTTACGCGATTTAACTTAACGTTTACGGTTTAAGAGCAAACGCGTAAAACCCTAAAAATAAATTGTGAATTACATAATGTCATACAATGACCTAAAACACGAGGTGTTATATACATTGCCATGCACCTCGATGCATGCAAGTAAAATCAAACCATATAATATTCACATAGCAGTCATAAGCATATAATTGTCTCAAAAACACAACCACGTTTCGCACATTTCAGAAAATAGTTCAAAACACATTTGAGTATCATTTTCCCCCAACGGAAAAGATTTAAAAAGTAGGGCTACGAGAATTCACCTCAACAGATGAGAATAATCGCACAGATAATCTCTACACAACGAACCAAACAATCTCTACTCAATGCACCAAATAGCCTTTACAACGCACAACGGTACCCGGCCACGACCTAACATTAATTTCACCTTATTAACATTCTGTACAATATTTCCTTATTGTACAATCGTTCCTCTTTACTCACACAAAATCCTCATTCTTTTTACAAAAACCCTCATCCTTATTTTAAAACTTTTATTCCCATTACAAAATCTTTATTCTCAATACAAAACCTTTATTCTCATTACAAAACATTTATTCTCATTAAAAACGTTTTGGTATTATGGTCGTGTGGTACTTAAGTAAAACAATTCGATGCACTTAGGCTAAGTGCGATATCAATACAAAGAACTCAAAACACGTCCAACAACTTAAAGCGAAACAACTAAGCAAACGGTCCAAGAGAATCCCACAGGAAATAAGTAGGGGTTCAAAGATAAAAAATAAACGAATAAACATCTCCGCAACGTTAAAGTAAATATATTAAATATATATATAATAATTTTTTTATTATTATTTTCATCTTTTTATCGGGCTAAACAGGGTAAGTATAAAACCTTATCATCTTGGTACGTCCATGTTCAATCATTTACTCTTAACATTTATCATTTACAAAAGTCGTCTTTTGACCTTTAGTTAAGTTGACATAAATAATTATTCCGCATTATATTCTAAGTGTGACATTTTCAACAAAATTTCGACATGACCCGTTCGTTTGTAAAGGATTCCCAAGGTTTCCAAACCTTAAATTTTACTACTTTCCAAGATTGTTTCCATAACTCTGACAAAATGCTAAAAAGTCCATATTTCAAAGCGTTTAACTGACCAATGACCAAGTTTGACCATATTAACCGTTTTTCCACTTCCGTAGATCCATTTATCCGACTTAGTAATCCAAACTATAAAATTTTCCATATCGGGCCCAGAAACCCAACGTTAGTCCATTAGCATTTGTTAAGTCCAATATAATTATTTTTATCTCCAATCTAAGTCCATTAATCCATTTACAAGTCCAATTTATTAATTTTTCTCCTATTGGGCCCGAAAGTCCAATGTTAGTCCATTAAGGTCTTAATATTTAGCCCGATAGTAAAATTAGTCCATAACCTTTTATATAAGTCCAAAATATAAACCGAAGCCCAATAGGCCTTAAGCCCATTAAGCCGTACCCAAAATAAGCCATAAGCC
>BQNB010093985.1:0-26227 GCA_026074375.1 Tanacetum coccineum | reverse complement strand
TATATTTCCCTTTGAACGATTTTATGCTATTAGTTTGTTTTAGTGATCATAGGGAAAAATGAGCTTTGCTCACGATGGAGTTTTTTGGATTTCTCTACCGGATTATATGTTTAGAAGCAATGCTCAAGGGAGTTTCTTGTTCTAATTCTACTCTTCATATTATTTCATTTCCTAAATGTACAATAGGGACATTATACAAAACAAGTGGAGGGATGGGAGTAGAATTATCAATTGACCTATTCTTGCCTTTGATTTTCTAGTTTTCTTTGAAAAATGGTGCCAATTTTAAAATTTTTAACATGTTTTTCTTACTGAACTAGAATTAATCTTTGTCGAATGCACATTACCCTTTATTATTACTTAGTGAAGTTTAAGCATGATGTTCCATTTTCATCTCATTATACAAAAATCCACCAAAATACTAAGTGTGTCGGTAGTATTGTAGACAAAACAAGTGGGGGATGGGAGTAGAATTATCACTTGACCTATTCTTGCCTTTAATTTTCTAGTTTTCTTTGAAAAATGGTGCCAATTTTAAATTTTTTGACAAATTTTTCTTAAATAACTAGAATTAATCTTTGTCGAATGCACATTACCCTTTATTATTACTTGGTGAGATTTATGCTTAATACTCCGTTTCCATTATATTACTCAAAGATCCACCAAAATATTGAGTATGCCGGTAGTATTGTAGACTTTAGAACTTGGCCTATACATCATTTCGAGACCTAATTGATTAGCAGGAATAGATAGTTCAAGAAGGCAACACTTAGGAAATCACCCAAATAGCCTATATGTGTGTGTTTATTGACTTGTTACACTGACTTGTCGACCTCCCATGATAAACCCTTTTGTTGCACTTATTATTAGTGCAAGATACCCCTAGATCACCCATGTTGAGCCAATCTATGTTTTCACCCTACTTTATATGTTTCGTTACACCATTTGACCTTAGCCTACCCTGTAGTCTTTATTTTCTTTGTGTTGAAATCTTTGGCTACTTAAGTCTATGGTTCGGGGGAAATGGGAACGAAAATTATATGCATTCGTGGAAGACCAATCAGTTATGATCTATAAAGACCCCCATGTATCACCACTTTCGTATAATGTCGGATGTTGCAGGGGCAATAATTAAAGATCTAAACTCCTGCAACATTTGCATATTTATTATGAATAAAGTAAAGAAAAGATGGTGAAACAAAAAGCCACCCATGTGCTAAAAAAAGTGTAAAAATGGTGCAAAATAAAATAATAAAAAATGGAGCTAGTAGCCCATTATTGCACCAAGACATCTCAGTAATTATGAAAAATGAAGCTAGTAGCCCATTATTGAAGATCAGATTTTCGTACCTAGACTAGCCTCAAGGTAATCAAGGTTTTCCTTGATCCCTGTTACAGTTCATTGATGTAACCATATTATTCTGATCAAATAATATTAGGGCTGTGGTGAATGTTTGGTAAAACCTTGTAATATGTTTGAATATTCCGCCTATGTTATCATTATCCTAGATTAAAAGTCTAAACAACCTAGAGCTACAACGATTTCTTGGTTTTCATAAGTGGTATCAGAGCTTTACTTTGAGAAACTTTAATCTAGAAGACATGGAGCTTGAATCTACAAATATTGATCCTACTGCAAAGCTTCCCATACTTAAATTGGGGGAGTATGAGATGTGGGCTATAAGGATTAAGCAGTACTTCCAGATCCAAGACTATGCACTCTGGGAAGTGATAGAAAATGGTGATTCATGGGTCTCAATATCTCAAATAACTAAGGAGAATGGGATAACAGTTACAAAGATTTCTACACCTGCAATTGCAGAAGAGAAGACAAAGAAAAAGAATGATGTCAAAGCTAAGGGTTTGTTACTCATGGCACTTCCAAATGAACATCAGCTAACATTCAGTCAGTATCCATATGCTAAATCTATGTTTGCTGCCATTGAAACAAGATTTAGAGGTAATGAAGCTACCAAGAAAACTCAGAAAACTCTCTTGAACCAACAGTATGAGAATTTCAGTGCAACAAGTGCAGAGTCTCTTGACTCTATTTTCAATAGGCTTCAGAAGATAGTCAGTAGGCTTGCTATCTTGGGTGTGATCATTGCCCAAGAAGATTTAAACTTAAAAATTTTAAGCACCTTACCACCTGAGTGGAATACTCATGTAGTTGTTTGGATTAATAAGCCTGAGATTGAGACTATGAGTATAGATGATTTGTACAACAATTTCAAAATTGTTAAACAGAAGATAAAGAAAACTGTTGGTACATCTAGTGGTGTTCAAAACATAGTCTTCATGATTGCACCAAGCTCTAGCAGTACCAATGATGCTAACACTGCTTCTTCACAAGTTAGTGCTGCTAGCCCTAGTGTTAATACTGTCAGTCCACAAGTTTGCACTGCAAGTGTCAGTGATAATATTGTGTATGCTTTCATGGTTGAAAATCCGAATGGTTCGAATGTCCTACATCAGGACTTAGAGCAAATTCATGAAGATGATTTAGAAGCAATGAATCTGAAGTGGCAACTCTCATTGCTAAGTGTGAGAGCAAAGAAGTACTATCAGAAGACAGGCAAGAAGATTTTCATTAATGGTAATGATATTGTTGGATATGATAAATCTAAGGTGGAGTGTTACAACTGTCATAAGTTGGGACATTTTTACAGGGAGTGCAGAGCACCAAGAAGCAAGGAAGATCAGTTCAGAAATCAAGACAACACCAGGAAGTAAGGAAACAAAGAAGACACTTCCAAGGCAATGTTGGCTATTGATGGTGTAGGTTTTGATTGGAGTGACATGGCAGAAGAACAAGTTCAGACAAACATGGCTCTAATGGCATTTTCAGACTTAGAGGTACACAATGATAAAACTTGCTCTAAATCTTGTCTGAAAAACTATGAATCTCTTAAGAAACAATATGATGATTTGGTTGCTAAAAAACATGAAACTGAATTTAAGGCAATCACTTATAAAAGAGGACTAGATACTGTTGAGGCACAACTTGTCACATATAGGAAGAATGAGGTTCTTTTTAGTGAAGAAGTTGTTGTCCTTAAAAGAGAAATAGGATGCAAACAATATGAAATTAATATGCTTAAAACAGAGTTTGAAAAAGTTAAGCAAGAAAAAGATGGCATTGAATTTAAAATTGAGAAATTTGATAAGGCCTCAAAAGACTTAGATCAGCTGTTAGAAAGTCGGATAACTGACAAAAGTAAAAAGGGTTTGGGATATAGTGCAGTTCCTCCACCTCATCCTTTAATCTATAATAGACCTAATAAGCTTGATCTGTCTTATTCTGGTCTTGAGGAGTTTCAACAACCTGAGTTTGAAGGCTATGGATTAAGGGCCAATAAAAGTGTTTGTGAAAATTCTTCAAATGAAACTAAGAAAAATTCTGATGCTCCTTAATGAGGATGAAGTTGAGTCTCCTGTTGTGGTAGAAAAGAAAACTGTTGTTCCTACTATTCCTAAAGTTGATGTTGTTAGACCAAAACAGCAAGAAAAATCAGTTAGGAAAACAGTTAGATATGCTGAGATGTACAGATCAAAAGGTCCTAGGGGAAACCAAAGAAATTGGAATAATCTAAAGTCCCAACAACTAGGAAATGATTTTGTGATGCACAATAAAGCCTGCTATGTCTGTGGAAGTTTTGATCATCTCTAGTATACATGTAAACAAAAGAGACAGCTAAATGATCAAGGGGAGGAAAAACCAGTGTGGAACAATGCAAGAAGGGTGAACCATCAAAATTCTCCAAGAATTACTCAACTCAGTCTAAAAAGACACATGGTTCCAAGAAAAATCATAACTAGGTCTGGCCCAATTTCACTTAATACTGCTAGACAAAGTTATCTTAATGCTGTTTGTTGTTGTTGCTCAAGACAAGTTAATACTGCTAGACCAAAGGCAGTGGTTAATGCTGTTAGGACGAATCGGGTTAATGCTATTAAAGCATCAGCATGTTGGGTTTGGAGACCTGTCAAACCTAATAGTGCATCAATCACTTTGAAGAGATATGATTATGTTGATGCAAGAGGAAGATCCAGGTCTGTAATGGCTTGGGTTCCCAAGAAGGTCTGATTTTCTTAGGTGTAGGGCAACCCAGAGACAAAATTGGAAGATTTAGTGAGGTTAAACAGCCCTAAAGACAAAAAGGTAACAAGAGGAAGAAAGACTTGGTTATAAAGCAGCTGTGAAATTGCATGATCAATTTGATGATGAAAAGAGAGCAGGAGCAGAGTTGACTCAACTAAATGACAAGTCACAGTACAAGAAGTAAAGAAGTGTTTGATTACATCCTCCAAGTCAAGATAAAGCTTTTATCTAGAAACTTGAAGATTCAGAAGATGAACATCAAGTTTAGGGGAGGATTGTTGGGATCAAGAAGCCTTTAATGAAGAAACTTGATGATTAACAAGATGAATATCAAGTTTAGGGGAGGATTGTTGGGAATTAAAGTCTTCATACTTAATACTGCCAAGACAGAGTTTGTACTGCCAAGCATAATTTAGAACTCAGTTTATAACTAACAGTATTAACTGAGTTAATACTGCTAGTACTAATCAGTTACTACTGCTAGTGTAAACTTAGTACTGCTAGAGCAAAGTTAGTACTGCCAGTACTAACTTAATACTGCTAAAAGACTGAAGTTAATGCTGATTGTGAAGATTAATGCTGATGAGAAGATTATGACTCAAGATTAATGCTGATTGAGAAGTTACAAAGGAAAGTATTAAATACTTAGTCATTGTATTTAATACATTTGACTACATATTATGGAAAGCATTAAAGAGTATTAAGAGACAGTTAATGCTGATGAAGAGTTATAATGTTTATTATGGAAAGCATTAAAAGCATTAATGTATAATACTTAGGAAAGTATTAATTGTATTGTAAGCCCATTAGGACTCCTTGGTGTATAAAAGGAGACCCTAGGGTATGTAGTATATATCTCTCACATCACAAAACACGCAAACGTATCATTATCAGTTTTCATAGTTGTCAAAGTCGATTAAGAAAAGTTTCAAGGTTGTAAACCCTAGTACTAAGATAGAGTACTCGTATTTTTATCTTTAATAATACTGAAGCGTTTTGTTACATCTTGTGTTCATTCATTCATACTTATTGTTTCATTGATTTTACTTCTAGAGTATTAAGGTGTAGATTCCGCATTCACTTTAATATACATACAAAGTTTCTACAACAAGTTATTTTGGATTTATCCAAGGTAATTTAACCTTAGACAACCTAAGGAATCGATCTAGGTTTGGGATCAACACATACTGTTCCCCACGTAGCGGCGCCAAAAACTTGATGCAAGTTTTGCAAACTCATAAGAAGTTTTACAATCCCCTAGGCAGAGCACCTAATCATTGTAGTGTAGTATGACAAGACTCGGGGTTGTTATCATTCTCTAAGGGAATAGCGTGTGAAGGTTAGAACTAAATGTAACTAAGGTCTAAGGGTTGAAAGAAGATTATTTTTGTATTTTTATATTTTATGAAAGCAATTAAACTCTCTGGTTTGAAGGGGGTTTTGGTTTTAAACTAAATAAACTAATAAACTAAATTAAATCTAAACTAATGTGAAAACTCATATTGGTAAACAAACGTGTTCACTTAATCATGCACTACTCTTTGAATTGCTCCTTCTAATTCTATATCCCATCACCCTTGTGATGTAGTGTCTAAGTATTTCCTAAATCATGAACGAATTACACAAACCCGCCGTCTATGTAATATTCTGTTAAGGCAACGCACAAGTAAGGTAGTATGAAGACTATTGCAAGGCCTGTAAAAGTACATTACATGCATTAAAACACTTAAAAGTTGATCAACCTGTTAGCCTCAAAATATTGAGTCGAACGAGGAAGCTCGGCTACAAATCATAGAAGCACGGTCTTATTAAATATATGTTGTAATAGGCTAAGTTATGGGTATCGAGCTTGTTTACTTAATCTAATTATGTAAGCGTTATGGGCTTAAGCCCACAAGACCCGAGCGCGGCACAAGTATAAACCATTTGGCCCAATAAGTTTCATAGTGAGCCAGCCCAATAGACAAGTCTAGCCTTACATGGTTGTGGTATAAATACACCTTCTCCATGTGTGGAGAAGGTTGGTTGTCTCATTTGTTTCATTTTGTAAACACATAGCAATCCAAACACTATCTTATTTTTTCTCTCTTTTCTTCTCATCTTCTTCCTCTTTTCTCTCTTTATTTCTTATCTTATTTTCTTGTCAAATCCATGGTGAAGTGAAGTGATTTCTTGGTTTTGACAATTGGTATCAAGAGCCAAGGGGTTTTTAGTGATTGTTGTGTGCGTTTGTTTATAGTTTTGTTGCATTTTTTTTGGTACTAAGCACACACAAAAATTCTTATTTTTGTTGTGTGTTTAAAAACAATAAAGCTTTCAATTTTATGCATTTTACATATTAGTATAAGCTAGTTATACAAGTGGTTCCTTGAAAAACATAAATATTCTTCATCTTTTATAAGGTTTTTAGTGGTTTGAAAGTTTTGTACTCAAAATCTTGATTTTAATTTTTTCGTGTTAAAAACCTTAATGTTTGTGTTTTTATGTTTCTAATAGGCTTAGATAAGTAAGAAGTACAAGAAATTTTGGGTAAAAAAATCACAAAATGAGTCTTTTTATGTTTTAAAGAAATTGAGTTTCGAAGTTGAAGGAAGTGAATTAATCTTTCTGAAGGAGGTGAATTAATCTTTCTAAATGAGGTGAATTAATCTTTATGAAGAAGGTGAATTAATCCAAGGCAAATTAATCCAAGACGAATTAATCCAAGGTGAATTAATCCAAGGTGAAATAATCTAAATTTTGTAGGTGAATTAATCCAAGGCAAATTAATCCAAGGTGAATTAATCCAAGGTGATTTAATCAAAATCTTTAGAAGGCGATTTCAACAACAAACATTAATTACAAACAATTATTCATTTACAATTTCTTCTTGATTTAGTAAAATCCCGTGAAAGTTGCTTTTTTCTCGGTTTAAATCATAGATTTTCAAAATCATGTAAACGTTAATTTTAACACCCCCAAATTTACACGCCACGGAACCAACAATTTGGGTGTTAAGTCATGGCACAATCACATAAGAATATAAAGAACGACTTAAAAGAGACGTTTTAAAATACATTATTCCATTCATAAAGATCAGAGTATTACATTTTGTCCCACAAGATCGTTACCACGAAACATCACAACATAAGTTTTAAAAGACATTAACATAAAGTTTTTGAAGAATGGAACAAGACAAGTTTATGAAAACTTTTCACAATACTCCCCGTTCATGCCAAGTCGTCATCCTTGATTTCCTGAGATAAAACATGCTAAAAAGTCAACGAAAACGTTGAGTGAATTCATAGAGTTTATAAGAATAAAGATTAGAACATAAGTTTAATAATAATCATCGTATAACTTGTCGTGTACACAAGCTATTAGGAAATATTGCATTGAGCTCGTGACACCGATCCCATCGACTAATAAAGATCATTTAAGATATATTCAATAATATTGCCCCCAGGTTAGGTATCTTTGCCTCATACCTACTAACATCTCAATACAATATGTCCGAACATTGGGTGTTCCCGCAATGGATGCATCCCCAAACACCGAACCGGGTTGTCAAGCCCATAGATCTATTAATTGTAACAGCGGCTACCCATCATAGGTAGTTGACGGTTCACGAAATTGGGGTCTTTTGGCAAATGCTACTCATGCAATCAAGATAAATATACGGGTCCAGCATACTGAAAACAACTTGTGTTCAATTTGTAAAACTAGCATGTATCTTCCTCGCGGGGTTTATGAAAACATTTAAAATTTATAAAGGCGAGGTTATAAACTCACCGTATGAAGAAGTGTCGAACTAGAAATCTACGAAGAAAGATAGATGCCGAAAACTCAACCACGACCTAAAAGATTAATGGTCCGTGTATTAGGAATTATACTTACTAAGATATGTATAAATCGCAAAAATATATGATAATACATATGCTAGCATGTAAGAAATCTTATGTCGAAGAATCCATGCATGAACGCCACTAATAGTCTTACCACTTACATTTTCTAAAATTTTATCGGTTTTACAGTCACTTGACGACGCCTAAAGAAATACCAAATGACCATAACGGTTGCCCATCTTCCATTCCTAGACTCTTATATGCATTGACAAGCTACTAAATTTTTCCTAAAAATTCCTAGTATGGCTAACGATTTTTCAAAAATTCCACAACGCAATGCATCAAAAACAGGGTCTGCTGGAACCTTGCCAAAGTTTGGCATGAGCTGACTCCTTTAAACCTTCCAGAAAAATCTGGAAAAATTACAGTAGTTCACACATATTATGGACATGCTACAGCTAAAATTTAGTTGAAAAATATTTTGTTTTGATATGTCTGCTCACTACATCTTTGGAAACTAAATTCTGACTCAAAAACGCAGTTTCGACAACCATTTTCATAAAACACTTTTGACCCACTTTTAAGTACTGAAAATCCGAGAGGCTTCTTTCGTTGGAAAGTAGATTCGATGAACTTATTCTTAAAATCAAGAAAACCTAGAAAAGCTTTTAAAATGACCAAGTTATGATATCCTCAAGTCGACTCAAATTCTTGCGCAAAAACGACTAACGCAAAATTAACATTCATCCTTTTATATATTTCTATCGGACGTATCTCATTCGTTTTTAAGAGTTAGAAGCCCCAATTTATACCAAAACAGTCATTAGGACGACCTCTAATGAATTAAACAACAAAATCTCAGATTTAACAACCCGATTTGCCTAATTATATCATCAAACTTTCGGGCCTAATATTGGGTGTCTTTCAACCCCTTCAACTTTAAATCAAGCTTCACAAAACACATATTACTAACCTATCTCCTCTACCTATCATCTTGAAATCATCATCAACCATCAAAATCCTAACATGCATTTAACCTATGGATTCTCAAACATAAAAATAATCACATGCAAGTATATATGAAATTAAACTATGTAGAAAGGAAAACAAGAAGCTTACAATGCAAAATCAAGTAAAGAAAAATCAACAATATCAAACCCTTGTGGGTTTGATGAATCTGCCGAGCACCACAAAGACCCAAAAGAGACCAAAACTTTGATTTGATTCACCAAAATTGTTTAAAAACACTTAACTTTATACTCTTGATGATCTTCTTGCATTTAATTAAGTAAAAACCCTAAAAATCATGATCAAGAAAAATCAAGAATTCATGAATGTTGATGCATGGTGGGTTAATATTGTTAAGGAATAGTTAGGGTTTGATTTAGTGTTGATTTGAAGTGAATGGAAGTGATTTAGGAGTTTTGATGATGAATCTGATGATGGTTTTTCTTGGTTCCGCATTCGACAGAGAGAAGAGAGGGGGAATGAAACGTTTTTCTCTTCTACGTCTGTGTGTTTTATAAGAATAGAACGAATATTTAGAACTTTATATAGGGGGATAATTACTAGTACATTTTCCTTAATAACAATTTTTTTTTATAAAAAGGGGCGTTTGTTTTGATTAATAACCGACCCTCCCATATGGGTGGGCTTGGTTGGGTATTTTCTCCTTGCTAAAATATGTATTACCTAGTTCCCATGCCAAATTACTTAGTTAACTCGTTACATCTTGTAAAAACACGATTTTTGACGCGGTTTCGGCCAAACGCACAGAAAAGTCAAAATTACACTAAAATAAAATAATTAAGCTCTCGAAGCTAAAATATGGTGTCGTTGATTTATCGATCGTTAGATGGTTAATTGTTCAAAGTATGACTCGCGATTATCTAACATTCACGATTTTAATAAAAACCATCTAGAATAATAAAATAAATCCTATAAATTTTATAATATAAGCTCGGGACAAATAGTAACCTTAAATATGAAATGTTACATCCTCCTCTCCTTAAAGGAGTGCCGTCTCGGTGCTCAATTCTCTTTATTCGTCGTCAGTTTACTTGCTAAAAGATGAAGATACGGCCTTGATTAAATTGTTTGACCTGATGGTCTATGATCTTTGCAAGATCCTCGATTATTTGTAGCTTGATGTGTAACACCCCCAAATAGGGTCGCAACGGAATAATGTGTTCGGGAGCATTACTTCATAGATCAACAACACAAGATATGAGAACGACCTCAAAAAGAGTCGTTTGAAAATGATACATTGGATTTATTAAATATTGTTACAAAAGCTCAACGGCTTAACTTGTTTGCCCTGGAAAATGTAAATTTATTAGATCATAACAAATATCCCCAAAATATAATGCCTCTAAATCTTTATGCAATGACTCTAACTGTTGACCACCAATGTTCTCTTTGCTCTTGTACTCATTCGAGTCTGAGTAAACATGCTATAAAAATCACATAAAAATGGTGAATTATTAGCTTATGTAAAATTTAATGTAGAACCGCAGATTTCCCCGTGATTCTGCAACTTGTACACCCATCACAAAATGATATACTTTTCCCTAAGTCATGACACTGAAGCTAACATGTATGAAATGCATATAAATATTCCACATTGCCCTATGATGTGTGTTAACCCTAAAACATTCCAAATCGACATGGTATAATCCGTTGGTTCATCTTTGGACACAGTGAGAGCTACTCACCCGGATGGGGATGTCAATCCCAAATAGCTCATTCGCGCTCACACAAAGTAATTGACAATTCATGATAATGGGCACAGTGGGTTATCGCTACTTAGGCAAACATATAATCATGATAAAATGTACACTTGCATCCAATTTGTAAAACAATGCATGTTTCTCACCCCAAAAGTTGTAAATCATTGATATAGTAAAACATAAGGCTATGAACTCACCTTAGTGAATAGACTGATGTATGTGAATCAAGTGAATAGAAACGTCACAGATAAGACCAAATGCAACCTAATTAAATATAGGCTGTATGAGTATAATGTACTTAATAATACTAAATCACAAGTTATATAGTTACATCACCACCTAATAGTTTTTGGTTAATTTAAAATGTCAAAACAATGTTTAAACCGTACTTTATTGAATAAAGGTGTTTGTATTTATATCCATAAGATAAAGTGTGGTTTTCGACTCATAATTGATTGTTTGTTAATAATACATGTTTTAATATTATTATTAATTATATAATTTTATTATATAATTGGTTTAATTGTTTTTATAAAATAGTGCACAAAAGTGAAGATAGTGCATACGGTTTTATAAACCTCGTATCTTTATCGTTTTAACTCCGTTTCAAGTGTTTCTTATGTCCACGGTTTCGTATTAAGAAAATTTATCAAAATATTATATTTATAATATTTATGCCCTAGATGAACAGTAGTTCTGATTGTTTTTATAAAATTATATAAAACTATTTTTATATAATTAATCGTCGTAACCTTCCAAAATTCATAACTTACTCATATTTAATCCGTTTCACTTGTTTTTTATATGTATGGATTCGTATTTGAAAAGTCTAATCAAATTTTATATTTATAATATGTTTTGGTACTTTTATAAACAGTAACAGTAAGTGAAAGTTTATAAAAATACCTTTTATAACTTTAATTATTGAAAACGTATTTTAATTGTATCTGGTTTGTTTTAATTCGGTTTTTAGTGATTCCTATGTCCACGTCTTCGTAATTAAAAGCTCTATTTATGAAAATTATTTCCCAATAGTATACTGTCGTGAACAGTAACCTATTTTTATAAATTTACTTTTATAAAAATACTTTTTAACTTAAACTTGTAAATAACGTATCACCTTCATTTTAAATCCTTTTTTCGAGTTTCTTACATGTTTGGATTCGTCATAAAATGTACTATCTTTATAAAATATCTCCCTTAATATATCAGATCTGAAATAGTGAAATTTTTTATAAAATAACTTCTATACATTTAATTATTGTAAACTTAAAAATGTCATATCTCCTTCGTTATTGCTCGGTTTTTCAAGTTTCTTATATGCTTACGATCCTTGTGATAAGTACTAATTGAATAAAATATAAAATGTATACCCTTATACACGAATTCAAACAGTAGGTTCTTATGTTTGTACATGATTTATTTTATACACTTGTTTTATATACTTTTCACTTTGCTAAACCATTACAAGTCCTCTAACTTATTAAATAGCATAACTTGATATATTTTAAGTCCTCTATAATATGTCCATGAATATGTCCAAGTATGGCAAGTCCTTATGATCTTTGTACATAACTTTTGTAAATAAAACTTTCAATACAAACTAATTTACAAACTAAACTTATAAATTAATTTACACTTATATAGAATGTTTACTTCCATTTTAAGTATCATTTCACCAACAATAATATAAAATTTGAATTTTATATATCTTTGTAATATTCCATAAATCATAAAAATGAACCTAGGTGGTGTTTAACATATATAACAAGCATGAAAAACATATGTAAATGAATAATGAAGTGCTTAGGGTTTAAATGAACCTTATAGAGGAGATGTAGGATGATAAACACAAGATAAAAATCCTAGCAAGGCTTCCAAATTCAAAACCCTAATCAAGAAAACCCTAAATATGTTTTCTTGATTAATCCTTGTTAAACCCAAATCCAAGCTTGAAATACCCTTGAGTAACCTTAGATATACTTGGAATGAATGCTAGAACACTTGTATCTTTGCTAGAAATCAAACTATAACAACCCTAATTGGTGAAATGTGAGCTGTGGGTTAGAGTATGGAAATGGAGAGGAGTATGTGAAAGTTTACTTGTAAATTATGAAAGAGTGTGTGTTAAAATGCTTAGGACTTCCTTATATAACAAGATGTATTATGAAAACAACTAACTAATACTATGGTCCAAGAGTGGTTTAAGGTACCATTTGTAAGAGTGATGTGCTAATTACTTGGTATATGGGATGAAGGTACTTATGTGTAAGGTTTAGTACAAAGGTGAAGTGATTTATTTAAGGTTTAAAGGGTTTAATTTGTTATGTTTACTTGTATATCCGGTTGTGTGATGAATAAGTGTGAAGAGTTGATTAAATTTTGGGTATTGGGTATAAAAGTGGGTATTTGTTTGAGTATGGATGGGTATAGGTACTTCCGGGTATGCCTAAATGTAATTTATTGCGAAACGTAAGCGTTTTACGTAACCAATAAAAATAAATTATGAAAAGTTATAAATTATACTCTTAATAATCATATAACACTTGCTTGATGTAAACTTTAACTTGTTTGGTGTCCGTTTACGTTGAACGTTGATTTTTAGTTTACGCGATTTAACTATAAGATAATAATTAAAAGCGAACGCGTAAAACTCTAAAAATAAATAATGATAATAAATGAAGTCGTAAATGACCTGAAAATGTGAAATGTTACAGTCTCCACCCGTTAGAAGAGCCTTGTCCTCAAGGCTCAAGTTGCAACACTTGACGAAGGTACGGGTTTAGTGAAGAGATGCGGATACTTCTTTTGAAATTGGTCTTCACGTTCCCATGTGAACTCAGGACCTCTCTTCGAGTTCCATCGAACCTTGACAATTAGGATACGGCTTTGCTTCAACCGTTTGACTTCTCGATCCATGATCTCTACGGGTTCCTCCACAAAACGGAGCTTATCATCAATATGAAGTCCTTCCAACGGAACGGCTAATGGTCCGTCGGAATAACATTTCTTCAAGTTTGATACATGAAATGTATTGTGAACCCTGCTCAACTCTTGAGGAAGTTCAAGCTTGTAAGCAACGGATCCACCCTTTTCCATCACCTTGAAAGGTCCAACATATCTAGGGTTTAACTTCCCCCGTTTGCCAAAACGTACGACCCCTTTCCAAGGTGAGACTTTAAGCATAACTCTATCCCTAACTTGAAACTCCATCGGCTTACGCTTTAAATCGGCGTAACTCTTTTGTCGGTCACGGGCGGCTTGCATTCTTTGTTTGATCTGAATGTCCTTCTCGGTTGTCTCTTGAGTTATTTCTGGACCGGTGAGTTGAACTCGTCCAACCTCGGCCCAACAAACAGGTGAACGACACTTTCGACCGTAAAGTGCCTCGAATGGTGCAACCTTGATGCTAGCGTGATAACTGTTGTTGTAAGAAAACTCAACTAGTGGCAAATGTTTAACCCAACCATTTCCAAAGTCGATCACACAAGCACGTAGTATATCCTCGAGAGTTTGGATAGTCCTCTCGCTTTGTCCGTCAGTTTGCGGATGGTATGAAGTACTCATATCCAAGCTAGTACCCAAAGTCTTCTGAAGTGATCTCCAGGAATTTGATGCGAATCTAGGGTCACGATCACAAATGATCGAGATAGGTATTCCATGCCTCGTGACTACCTCCTTTAGGTACATTCTTGCCAACTTCTCCATGGGATCCATTTCTCTCATTGGCGTGAAGATTGCAGACTTAGTAAGTCAGTCGTCATAACCTTGCGACGACTTAGGAAGCTTTGTGACAAAATCCATTGTGATGTTTATCCCACTTCCCTTAGGGTATCTCGGGTTGTACCAACAAACCCGATGGCCTTTGGTGTTCGTCCTTGACCCTAGCACATGTCAAACATTTGCTAACATAGGTGGCGATGTCGGCTTTCATATTAGGCCACCAATATAGCTTCTTCAGGTCTTGGTACATCTTGTCAGAACCCAGATGGAGGGAGTATTTTGATTTGTGAGACTCGTGCATGATCACACTCCTTAAGTCACCATAACATGGCAACCAACTCCTGCCATTTAAGCATAGAGTTCCGTCAGCACAGGGTTCCAACTTTTCCTTCGGTATATCCTTCTTGATCATACCTCCTATGTCTTCCTTCTTGATGTTTTCTAGTTTTTGTACTTCTATTTGAGCTTCCAAAATTTGTTTGGGGAGATTCAAACCAATAGTCATAACTAAGGCTCAAACCCATAATGGCTTAATCCGTTCTTTACGGCTTAAGGCATCGGTCACTACATTTGCCTTCCCCAGTGATAACGAATTTCACAGTCGTAATCACTAAGCAACTCTAACCAATGATGTTGCCTTATGTTTAGCTCTTTTTGGTCAAGAATGTGTTGTAGACTTTTGTGGTCGGTAAACATAGTGCACTTGGTTCTATACAAATAGTGTCTCTAAAGTTTTAGAGCAAACACTACTACACCAAGTTCCAAATCATGAGTAGTATAATTTTTCTCATGAATCTTCGACTGTCGTGATGTATAAGTAATCACCTTCTCGGTTTGCATCAATACCGCATCTAATCCTTTATGCGACGTATCACAATAAATAATGAAGTTCTCAGCTTCTTAAGGGAGAGCTAAGATAGGCGCGCTACGCTACACAACTTATTTTCAACCGACCTGAAAAACTGCAATCCCTGCTTGTCACTCCCATTCAAAGGCGACTTTCCTTCTGAGTAAGTTTTGGTCATCGCTTAAGCGATTTTTAGAAAACCCTTTCAATTGAATCTTCGCGGTAGTATCCGACATACACTTAAAAATTGACGAATCACCGTGGTGTTTTTAGGAGAGCCCAATCATATAATAGTTTCGATCTTGGCAGGGTCCACGTGAATACCTTGACAGTCAATCACGTGACCGAGAAATTGTACCTTAGGATCCGACCACATAAATTCACATTTTGAAAACTTAGCATATAACTCCTCCTTCTTAAGCAGTTCTAGAATTGTCCTTTAAGATGTTCTTCATGTTCTTCTTGTCCTTTGAAAAAAAAGTTTACTCATCGATAAAGACAATTACAAATTATACCAAGGATGGTTTGCACACACGATTCACAGGTCCATGAATACTGCAGGTAGCAGTTGTCAAACCAAATGCATCACTTGGAGACTCGTAATGACCATTAACCCGAGTCTAAAATCCGTCTTCGGTGCACTCCTCTTCTCGTACTCTAAGCTGATGATAACCCGACCGCAAGTCTATCTTCGAATAAACACTGGATCCTTGTAGTTGATCAAACAAATCATCAATCCTTGGGAGAGGATAACGATTCTTCCTCGCGTGCATTTATCTAATTCCCGGTAGTCATGCACATCCCGTAAAGAATCGTCCTTTTTTGTTGACAAACAAGACCGGAGCCCCCCCAATGTGATGAACTTGGGTCTTATAAAGCCCTTGACGGAGATAGCTCTTGCAGTTGCTCTAGAACAAAACTTTCATTTCGAAGGAGCCAATCGATAATGTGCTCAGTCTACAGGTACAGCACCAAGTACCAAATTCGAACCTGGAATTCTACTTGTCGATCGGTGAAGACCAACAATCATCAGGAAATACGTCAGGAAAAAATCGTAAACGATCGGTACGTTCCCTCAAGTCGCTTCTTCCCCTGACTTGTCTTCAATCTCCATTGTAGTAACACGTCCAAAAAGACGTGATGTCCTTTTATCAAATATTTATGAGTTTTGGTGCAACGAAATGATGGTTCAAATGAATCCCGTTTCCGCCAGATTACTTCCGTCACCATAATATCAAGGTTTCCATTTCCCCGGGAATACAACGATCTTCTCCGGCACAATCAATGACAGCAAGGTACTTAAGTTCACAAATCCCATACCAACTATGACTACGAAACTACCAAGTTCTATGGTGCATAACTTAATGTTTAAGGGATGATAGAAGAAGTTTAATGTACAACCCCCGAATGGATAGTGTTTATACCCAATATTTACCCGTCGCTAGTTTTAACATCGTATAATGGTTCTAATGTAGTTTGGTGTGATATCAATTAGTGAACTAAATGTAGTAGATACAAACCCTATCATCACCGTATCCAATAGGATAAAGCATAGCGGTTGTTTAGAGGAACGAACCCGTAACGACATAGGAGTCCCGAGTTTGTCCTCCGCATAGCCCACGCACGTACACATTCCTAGGGGCCATTGCCATTCCCGAACATTGATTAACCATGGTTTTATTTATTCTTCAACTTCAGGCAGTCTCTCTAAAATGCCTCTGAACAACCCACTACCCCTCATAGCAAGTGTGCCAGCATTCTGTAGTTGTTCGAGAGTTCCCACGATTGTTTAATTTATTACCATTGGGACCAAAACTCCTACAATCACGAGCCAGATGGCCGATCTTCTTGCACTTATTACACCTGGGAGCACATGGCCCTTTATGGTGATAGTTGCATTTTGTATACAAGGGCAATGATCCCGTGTACTCCCTCTTTTCACCAGGCCCAACAGTGTAATCCCATCCCATATTTTGCCCTCTTGTTTGTTGTTGGTGTCCCTGAATTGTTTCCAGCATTAAATCTACCAACTTTCTCTTTTGCGCTCAGCTTGTCTTTCATCAATATAGGACTTTTTGATCCAATCTGATCGTTAGCAAACTGCAATGCTTTCCCTCCATCGTCTTGGGTTGAAATGACATTTACGATTCCTCCCCTAATCATATCAGGAAGTCCACCAACATATTTCTCAACTTCATCCAATTCCTCGTGGAACATCCTTCCACACATTAGTGCAAGCTCTTAAAAACGCAAAGTGTAACTCGCGACACCAGTACCCTTTACTTTTAGGTTCTAGAGCTTAATTTCCAACTTCTTAATTTTGCCACTTGGGCAGTACTTAACTGTCATCATCTTCTTTAGTGCCTTCCAGTCTATAGCATAAGCAACATCTTGAGTAATAGTCTTCATGTGGGAGTTCACCACCATCAGAGCAATTTCCAAGAAATGCAAGTAGCAAACTTAACTGCGAGTTCTCCACAGCACTTGCTGAATAGGAACACTGATTCCATCTCCTCAAACCATTGTGATCAACACAACCACTTCCTTCAGTACCCTTTAAAAAGAAAGGGGCTTGTAATTTAGAAAAAATC
Source organism: Tanacetum coccineum (assembly GCA_026074375.1). Classification (NCBI taxonomy): domain Eukaryota; kingdom Viridiplantae; phylum Streptophyta; class Magnoliopsida; order Asterales; family Asteraceae; genus Tanacetum; species Tanacetum coccineum. The sequence continues at coordinate 8,411 of BQNB010093985.1, read as the reverse complement.
CTTGTACGTACACTCACGCGGAGTGCGTACAGTTCCTCTAATTCTAGTGTCAGAATTGTGGCTTCCGTCGCCATGACCATTAGTGCTGTTTCGAAAAGATTTTCCCAAGATTAGCAAGTGCCGCAAATACACTTGCTCGTTAGTTGTTTCACAGCAGCATCTGTCATAAGGGGCAGCAAGCCGCAGCAGACTATCCGCCCTTGCAGTTAAGCAGATGATCTCCTGGTGGCATATTTGTTCTAAATCGACAACATATAAAACACATGAGGTTTTCATAAACCTCACAACATGAAGTTGGGTGCAACATATATATAACAAGATCCCATCACGGACAGTGATTTATATAACATGACTGGGATCCCAACACAAAACAGAATTAAGTCGACAATAACTTAATAAACCACATATATATATACAAGATCACAACCACACAATGAATACATAACAAGACTGGGAGATTTTCAACAACACATAACAAATTGAGATCGACTATGAAATAAATACAGACACATCATGATATAATTGTTATATGTGTGTGAAAAATTGTGAATAAAAATGTGAACTAGAAAACATACATATTGTCTGATACAAGAAAGTGAAAATACAAGTCCTGACTAGCCGTGCTTGCTGGGCATAGAACCTATTAATATAGTCCAGCTAACATAATGATAGCTATGAATACAACATGAGAAGTGTAAATCTAGGCAGAACTGCCAGCGCCCTCGCGATCATCTGCATGAGTCTGACCTCTAGCCTGAAGCGCCTGAATCTGTCCCAATGCTGCTGATAACTGTCCCTGCAGTGATGAAACATGTTTAATCAATGTATCGTCCACCTAGTGACATAGTATAATCCTATGAAGGCGATACGGAAGTCTTGCAATCTGTGTATGAGTCCTGAATGCTTGCCAGTTCATATAAACTGTCCGAACTCAACTGTACCGGAATGTGCCCAAGCCTCTTGAGAAACCAGGGCCTCCTAATCTAACAGTCATACAGTCTTATAGTGAAACTGGCCATCTTGACAAATCCAATCGACTCACGAAAACAACTGAGTCTGTCTATCCTGAGTATCCTTCTACACCGCATAAAACATCCTAAGTGCCTGCTCCTGAACTGCAGCGAGCTCGATTTTCCCAAACTTCTATGCATTGACCCCCTCGAGGGTCTTGCGTTGCAAGCCGTCCTCAACACCCTCAGTCCGGGTTCTACCCCAAACATCTCCAACATAATCCATATCTGACCTCCGCGGTCTCTGACCGTCTGGTTTCGGCAATCCATAGTGCCAGATAAACCAATAATACTATCCTATGACCTTCCCCTCCAGTCGTTTAGGAGCAGCAGTCGAACTCTCCCCTACCTCATACCTCGATGTGATAGCCAGTCAACATAACCACTACTAGGTGGTAACTCGCCTCCGGAGTGTGATACCAATCTATAACACCCCCATTTTGACAAATATAACAGCGGAAGATAATCTGGGGTATTACTTCATAGTACAACACTCATAATTATAGAAAACGACTCATAAAGAGACATTTTTGGAAAATTTAGTTATCATTCATTTATTCATCAGAGTTTTACAAAAAGTGAGAGGTCCCAACATCTAGAAACATAAAGTTTGAATGATAACAGTCTAGCCATCTTCAAGTTCGTGCCACTCCGTGCCATGTGATGCTCAATTACCTGAGATAAACATGCTAAAAAAATCAACACAATGGTTGAGTGAAATTCATAGGTTTATGGTAAATAGTTTGAATACAAGTTCAATAGTGGGTTACGTTGTTATACACCTATAAGTGTAATAATTGCAATGAGTACAATTATTATAGAAAACAATATTATTGTCCTAAGCTCATGATACCGAGACCTTGAGATAATCAATAATCATAAGAAGTTGCCCCAACGGGTGCCTTTGCCACTACCCACATAGCGATTCAAATGAAGTGCGTTTGGTTACCAGAAAGTATAGGTACACCAACAGGGGATTTCAATCCTAAATAGATCTATTCACAGCATTCGCGCTTACTCCGAAAAGTAATTAATGGTTCATGATAGTGGGATCTTAATGGCAAAAGTAGGGACTTAGGCAATAATATATCAGGATAGCATACAGTTGGAAAAATACTTATATTCATGGTTTATAGCGTGTATCCCCCTCGCGGGTTTATGAAATATTAGAAGGTTTAAAATGCGAGGCTGTGAACTCACCTTAACAGTTAAATTTGATTGATGGTAAAAGTATATCAAGTGAAAGTAACGACCTCGTCACGCAACCTGGGGTAATATGTCAAGTCTTAGTGTGATGGTTTATGTTTCAAAACTTCATAAAGTTTAACGTATTACTTTGATTTATTAATTTATGGAAATATTGTATCACTGTTCGGGCTATCATAATCCAGAGGCCATGTAGTATCGTTTGAGGAGTCATGGCACTTTAAATCGTAAACCCAGCAAACTCGTCAAAACAAATACCCAAATGGAACCCCTCACATGAAATTCCCTAGTAACGTGATACGATAAGATTTTAAGTTTCTTCAAAAGCTAGTCGATGATAAATTACGTTAATTATATAACGTAATTGTTTTATAATGCGTCGATCGTTGATTAATAGCGATAAATGTATCGGGTTTTAATAAAATCTAGTCTTATAATATTAATATATATTTTTATAATTTATATAAAAATATTATATTTTATATTTTTAAGTTTGCAAAAATGGCAATATATACCCTTGATTTATAAATTTTTACAAATCTAGTCCTTTATATATAAAGTATATATAATTTAATCCTTTAACTTTAGAACTTGGCAAAACAGCCCCTAGTAGTTATAACTTTAGGAAAATGACATTTCCAGCCCCTCTAGTTATAAATTTCAGAAAGTTACGATATATACCCCTATGCATGAAAACATTTGCAAATCAAGTCCAAAATTCATAATTTTGGTATTTTTGAAATCCAAAAGAGTTTTGCAGGTCATGGCTTATTTGAATAAGCTAAAATAAGATGTTCTAACGTAACAAAAGTTTAGAAAAAGGATTTGTTAGCTAGAAAATCAGAACGGGTCATTTTTAGGGTTTTAACCAAAAACGCATGGGTTTGAGGATTCAAGGCTTGAACAAGAGTTTATATAGGATCTTAGGAGTCTTATGAATATTCTAAAACAGATTATGAGCTTACTGAACAAGATTTAGGCTTACTTGAGCTTATATGGGTCGTATGAGCTTATTTGGATTCGTACGCCTAGAAAACAACTTCAAGGGGTTCTTTTTCTTGATTCTTGGCTTCAATTCCGATCTTAAGGCTTCTCTTGATCCTCCTTGGTCTAATTTAGAACTCCATTTGTGTTTGTGATGAAGATTTGAGTTGTGTTTGAAAAGTATGTGTATGTATGCGTATATATAGTACTCGAACACCCTTGGTAGCCAAGTTTTCTTGGTGTGGTGGACAAGATTTGTAGGGGAATGACTAAGGGCCGCTAGGTGATGAGTATGGAGAGCTTGGATTGTAGCTTTGCAAGGTGGAAGGGTTGTGGGGGGTTCGGTTTGCAAGAAAGGTAACGAACGGGGTGTTTGCTTGGTAACCAAGTATTGTAGCAATCAAGGAGGCAAGGAGGTGGGTAAGGTGCTTGGTGGTGATGTAGTAGTGAGGTCATGGTGGTGCTTGGATGCTAGCTTGGTTTAAAATGGCTCAAAAATGAAATAAAGGGGTGTCAGGTTTAAATTTAGGTTCGAGTTAGGGTTTTTGGTTTTAAATTTGAGTTAAGGTTAAGGTGATAGATTAGGGTTTAGGATTAAGGTTTTATTGTTAAGATTAGGGTCTAGGTTTAAGGTTTAGGTTTTAAAATGAAATTAGGGTTTTAAAACTAGTTTAGGGTTTTAGGTTAGGGTTTTTGGTTTTAGGACGTAGATTAGGGTTTAAGAATAGGGTAATTAGGGTTTAAATGTTGTGCATTAGGAGCTTGTACTTAGTGCTTAAGTAATGGTAAGAAACTAGAAGAAAAATGGTGGTAAAATGAGCTTTATTTTGAATCTGGCTTATTGATTTGTACATATAAGCTTAACGTGTGTTGTACCATGGTTTTGGAGGGAAGTATGATTCAAATATTATGCTATGATACTTGTACACATGCCTTGAATACTTGTACATTCATTTTATATGTGTACATTACATATAATTAGGGTTTGATATAAACGTTTAATGTTTAAAGTTTGTTTTGAAATAACGTTGTAAATGGTACGTTAAATGGGTAATGTACTTGGTAAAAATGATATTAAGATATAGACTTGACATATTAGGATGTTTACATGATATAAACATAGATAGAATTGGCATAGGTAGGTTGCGTGAGCTCGTTTACTTTAGAGATGCAAGTTACGTTGCATAATGAGATAAAGCAAAAAATTTCCCTGTAAAAAGGTGGTATATATAATAGATGGATATTACAATGCATCTAATTTAATAGATGGATAATTACATTGATGAAAATTACGGGTTGTTATATAGTGGTCGGAGGCTGGAGCTAACTGCCACCATTTTAATATCAACATTTATTGGAGTGAGAAGTCGATAGATGATGTGTTTAATCTCCGTGAGAATTGAAACAAGAATCTTTTGAGATATCTTGAGTAGCTGGGAAGGGTTGTGCATTACATCACTAGGTCCATGATGACTATCTTGAATACCAAAAATTATCTATGTGATTTTGATAGCATATGTATTGACCCGATTTTTGCCTAATGTTTATGGAGGGCTTCTTTCTTTAGACACTTTATCCTTACATATCTTTTTCATTCTTCAACCCCTTCAATGTTTACCAAGACGTCATTACTAGCATCTTGTTGTAATTATTCTAGTGCTAGCTCATGCATTAGTTAACATTATTCCCATATTTTCATTTAACTCCATTTTTCTTAAGGACTGTTATTTGTAACTATGGAATGTCCTTGGGTGTAACCCTTGTGGATTTTCCAGTCTCATAATGTTATATCTAAGTCCTTTGACTTCTTGACTTTTACTGTTTTCCATCAAGATCAGTGATCGTGTTGACGGTAGTCAATTTCTATGTTAAGCATTTTATAGTTCTTTTATTCTTAGAATTATTTCATTTGAATGCTTATATCTATGTGTGATCAAGTTTCGGGATGTTTGTCCTGTAAACCACTTAAAATGTCAAACAACGCGTTCCAACACGTCCATTCATGGTTCATAATAGATCTAAAGCAGTTTAACTATAAGACCTATGGTGTGAATATTCAAAGTTTAACTAAACATATTTTTACATTCGTAAAAAACACAAGAAAACTTTGGGTCATGTTTTAATCATGAACTATGATCGATATGTAACCCGACAAAAGACAAAATGACAAGAAAGCCTCCCTTGGATGCCATTCTAGCCGGCCACCACAAGTAGACCACAAGGCATTTTTTAGGACCTTGGTCTCATGCGTGCATCCATACCTTTTCCTATTTTTATTTCAAAAACATACATTCATTCCAAAACACACACACTAAAAATCTTTTCTCCCTTTCTCTTTCTTTCCTGCTCGTCCGAACGAACACCTACATACATAAACATTTTCATTTTTTATTGATCAAGAATATTGTGCGAAATCGTACAGAGGTGGGCGGGGGGGGGGTGAATAGGTTTCCATTCAAAAAGTTAAAATATTTTGTATCAAATTATCTATCAAGTTAGATGCAATATGATAAGTGTGAATAATACATCTATATCCACTAGAACATGTCATAGCAATATAAACACAATCACAATGTTAACTTCTATCCATGACACAATCATCATCCAAACAATATAAGCAACAATCAACACACATATAAATCTAATGCAAATATAAATGTAAGGCGATAAGGTAAATAAATATGTAAAGCGAAAAGTAAAAGAAAGTGCAAACCGGGCGCGATGATTTATAGTGGTTTGGTTACGAAGCACCTCTTCGCCCTACTTCACTCCCCGAGTACCCAATTCGAGAGTTACTTCACTATTTTACAAGCTCCCTTTAGGCGGAGAAAACCATTTACAACTTGCTTACACCAATTTACGACACAAATACAAATGTCGAGTTCTAATCCTAGCTAGAACCAATCTATCACACCTTTTGTATTTTGAGGACTAAAATACTAACCACACTACTTCACTTCACTTCACCTAGACACTAACACGATCACCCCGATCTAACTAACCTCTCAACGATCACCACGATCTAACTAACCTCTCGATGATCACCATGATCTAACTAACCTATCGATGATCACCACGATCAAACTACTATATACACTATGATCACCACGATCTAACTATTACACAAGTTTGGAATACAAGGACTCGATCTATACATTGTGAATGTAAGACATCTCACGAATGCACTAACTAAACTATAAAACTTTGTATCTTGACGATAACAAGAGTTCTTCTCTTGCACTTGAATGGATGGATGATTTGATCACATTTAAACAAACTTATAACAAGTTAGGTGATCAAAGAAAAAGGTTTGGAAGAAAGGTTTAGATCTGAGAAAAATTGTGTGCAAAGAGGTGGAAAAATTTATGGGAACAGTCCACTGTTTATAGGCAAAATTCCGGACCAAAAAACATGGTCGACCCCCTTAGCTCATGTTTCGGCCCTCTTATTACTAAGGGGGCCACCCAAGGCCAGACGCTCCCTTTTTTGTCTTTTCTAGGAGAGGTGTTTTCTGGAACATTTCTAGCCATTTTTAGGTAGAAAATTTGAATTCAAATATTAATTTTGAAATAAAACATTCATTATATTTACAAAAATACTTTGTCTAATTATTTTTGTAAAAACCTTTTGTTGCATTTATAAAAATATAATGTTTAGGACAAAAAATATTTCTTTGATCATCCAACAAATTTAAAGTTTGTTTGTTCATACCTTTAGTGATTTACGTCGGGTGCAAAACTTATATTTGGTTGTTGAAGCAGAATTGAGACGTCGAATGATGTTTGATCGTTATGAATGAATTGATGATTTGCCCACATTCGTTGTGGAAGTGGGACCTGTTGTGATTACAAGTAGCTTAAGCACTTTACGTTATGTGTTATAAGTTACATGTTTGTCATTACCAAAACATGAAGAGAGTGTATAGATTAAATATCGTAATATTTCTACCAACAATCTCCCCCTTTTGATGATGACAAAATATGTAAACTATAACTCATAGTAAAATGTATACGTTACTTGTTTCCACTTCTTCTCCCCCCTTTTGTTGAAGCAAAAAGGTGGACATTTGGGTGAGACTTTTACTACACTATAATCCTTGAAACAAAGAGGCGAGCTTGCATCATCCCTAGTGAAGTCTTGCTCCTATAAACCCTGTAAAATCATCCCAAGATATCTACATTGAGTCCTATGATACTTGCATCGCATAGTATTTTTACTTTAGCGGATCCATGGATCAAATATGTTACAAACTCTTAACCTGCATCAAGGGTTAGATTCATGCAACAAGATATATATATAAGAGCAAAATTATAGGGGTAGAATGCACATATCAAGAAATGTGTAGATGTCATAATGGTTGCAACTCCCCCTCGGTGTATGCTCCCCCTTGTTTGGGGCACCAAGGAATCAAGCTACAGAAGTGTGCTACAAAAAACATTAGTAGAAAAGTGCACATATATATAATAACGACGATAGTTATATATATATATATATCAATACACTAACGGGGAACAAGACATGCATGTCTTAGATATATGCACTCTAAACTATGACATTTAAAAAAAGAAAATTTAATATCTAGACACATGCAATTATTATGAGAATGACTTCTTCCAATATGTCATTTGGATAAGGAGTACTAACGTATTTTGATCGATACGTTCCTATGATGATGTGGATTTGAATAGACTAAGGGTTGTATTGAGAGATTCCAAAATCCTCAAGGTTTCTTTGTTAAGCATTATGTATGCTTTTCATGTTTGGGGTGTTTAAGGATAAACATTGTCGTAAGACTTTAGGTTGAACTAAATGTTGATGATAAGGATGATTTATTGAGGAATCATAAAGGAAGAAGGATGAGCGTGAATGGAGAGGGAAGGTGTTGACCATAGGTTTGTTGGTTGTTAATGTTGACGAACAAAGGTGAAAATGTGAAATGAGATAGTGGTTCTTTCATGGTGAAAGAAAAATAAAAGACACGACATTGTGATGACTCCACAACACTTGAAGATTGAATACCTTCTTTGTGTTCGTCACTTGCTAGAAAGTGGAAATGATTGAATGATAGGATGCATTTCATTACGAAATTCACTTGACTTTTGATAACATAGGTACAAATGCTTATGAGTGTGAAATGCATTTCATTATGAAATTCACTTGACTTTTAACAACATAGGCACAAATGCTTATGAGTGTGAGACGCATTTTATT
>BQNB010093984.1:0-26228 GCA_026074375.1 Tanacetum coccineum | reverse complement strand
CTCAACGTTTTAGTATCGGTTATAACAAGTCAAACAAACCAGTTCTGACGCCTACTGATTAATAAAAATCAAAACAATGTTAACAATGTTATTTTAACCCTCCAGAAGAGTACAATAATAACCAAAACGGGTTAAAAAAGCTTAAGTATTAAAATGGATTACTAACAAAAGTAGGAACTTTTTATAAGTAACAAGATACAAGAAATTTTTTATTATTGAACTGATAATAAACTAAACGTATGCAGCATATCTATCTGTAACAAAGTAAGAAACACTTGCAATTCAAAAAAGGGTAGCGGCGCAGCTTGTTGCGCGTTTGTCTTTCATCATTATATAAATTCTAATTTAGTGTTAATAAAAGTATAAGTAAGATTTATTAAAAAAAACTATTATTAGTCTTTATTAAGTTGAAAGACATTTTGGTGTTTTAATGAAAGTTTACGTCGTCAACACATCAACAAACACATGTTAGTATAAGATAGGGACATACAACATTGAAACTGTTAAAAACGTAATATAACTAGAGCCGTTTTAACTGGATGCATGTAACTATACTAACCAAAGTGGATAATATATAAGTAGTCAAGTCAATGAACTTCTAGTTTGAGGTCCAATTTCATATTGTCTTGTGTTTTTATCCGATTATAAATCAAGACATATTACCTAACAAGATGTAAAACACACATCAATTACTTAACTGATCACTATCTAACATCTTTTTAGCTTTCTTTTTTTCAAATCCCAAATTGATTCCCTTAACAAAAGTGATTGTGGCTCTCGTTGAAAAGGTGTTGCTTTGTGATAGTGACTAACTACAGTTTTAAGATTGGGTTGGATTATTGAAGTTGATGATGATGCTAAAAGAAAATGTTTCAACTTTATAGCAATACGACATGACTCAAATGGCCATTCTTGGGTATGCTTGATATGGGTTTGTCCAACTACAAGGGAAGTTTGTTAGTCCACTTAATTAAACCAAATCCCACCAAATTTGTCAATACTACCAAATTTGTGATATCATATCTTCTTACATATCACCTTCAAAATGTTTTATGTAATTGTTTGAAAGGATGGATCGCATGATATTTGGTTTCTTACAACTGAAATAATCTTCTTTTTTGGTTAGCAGAGTTTCCAACGACTATCTTTTTTATAGCCCGAAGACGTATAAAACACAAGTTCAAAGAGAGTGAGTATATTTGACAGTAAGCTTTAAACTGTAAGCTGTTAACATGAGCTACAAGCTGTATATTTTTTTCGATAAAAGTGTCTGGTGAATTAGCTGTTAACTAAAATTATAAAATGTAAAATGACATAAAAGGACATATCTATAATTATAAGCAAATGTAAAACCTGAAAATAATAAAACTCATTGGTAAGGAATAACGAACACTAACGTCACGTGTCCAAATATAGATTAAGTCTGAGCTTATTAGTAAGTCAAATGGTTAAGATAGAAAGCTAACCAGGCTAAAGGCCCATGGAAAGCCTATTGAGAAGCCCATGGCCGGCCACAAGCTATTGTATAAATACCCTCTCCACACATGGAGAGGGAGTATTGTGGTTTTAGCATTATACAACATAATCCTAAATCTTTCTTTCTTGACACTTTCTCTCATTAGAACCAATCTCCATCCACTTTCTCTCACTAAGGAGAAAAACCATCAATGATTGGTATATAGATTAACTAGTATTCTACAATTAGTACAATAGCTATGGCATGAGATTGTTTTAGTTTTTATTATTGTATTATTGATTTGTTTTTTTCAAACGACTATTTTTTTTTGTTTTTCGAAGCTCTATGAGCATTTTTGTGTTCGAAAAGTCCTTAGAAAAGTACGAATCTTGATTTAATTTTTTTGGCTTAAAAACCATAAAGTTTGCATTTTTAAGGTACTTATAGGCTTAGTAATACTAGTTGTACAAGAAATTTTAGAAAAACGATCAAAAGTGTGTCTTTTTGTGTTTTGGAAAATTTGAGTTTCGTGCAGTTGAAGGCGAATTAACAATTTGGTATTGGAAGGCGAATTAGCAATTTAGCATTTGAAGGCGAATAATTTGGCATTGGAAGGCGAATTAGCAATTTGGCATTGGAAGGCGAATTAGCAATTTGGCAGTTGAAGGCGATTTATCAACTCCTAAGTCAAGGCGATTTTTTAATTCTCTGTGCAAGGCGATTTAGCAATCTTCCAAGCCAAGGCGATTTATCAATTCCCTATGCAAGGCGATTTAGCAATTTTCTAAGCCAAGGCAATTTATCAATTTCTTTTGCAAGGCGATTTAGCAATTTCCCAAGCCAAGGCGATTTAACAATCTTCCTTTGCAAGGCGATTTAACAAATTCCCTTTACAAGGCGATTTAACAACTTTCAAAAGGAAAATTAATTCACTTGAACACTCAAATTTGCTAAAGTAAATCATACGGTTTATCTCTTTGATTTGTAAAATCCCGTGAAACATTCAATTGTCTTCCTGTTTTATCTAGAGTTGTAAAATCCCGTGTAGTTTCAAGACTTACAACACTCAAAAGATAACTCACTAAACAACACAATTACTTTCAATCACCGTTCGATCCACAAGTAATCTTATAACATCAAATCAATATGGATTCAGTGATTCCACTTGGACAAAAAAATACTCTTGCTTAGTACATGATACTCTCCGGTGCTAATAATCGTCCACCAATGTTGGACAAGGACTTGTATGATTCTTGGAAAATTCAAATGGAATTATACATGCAAAAATAGAGAGCACAAAAGAATGATACTTGAACCAGTTGAAAACGTTCCCCTCCTGTTGGCCTACTATTGAAGAGAATAGGGTGACCAGAACAAAGAAATATGCTGAATTATCTACTGCTGAGAAAATTCAAGTTGATTGTGATATGAAGGCTACCAATATCATTTTTCAAGGTCTACCAGCTGATATCTATTCACTTGTGAATCATCAAAGAGTTGCTAAAGATTTATGGGAGAGAGTTCAATTACTGATGCAAGGTACCATTTTTGACTAAGCAGGAAAGAGAGTGTAAACCTATATGATGCATTTGATAAGTTTACTCACATCAAGGGGAATCACTTCATATGTATTACTTGAGATTCACTCAGCTGATTAATGATATGAAAATACTACAACATGAAATGGAGCAATTTCAAGTTTAATTACCCAGTTTTAAACAGTCTTTCATCTGAATGGAGTAAGTTTGTGACTGATGTCAAACTTGTAAAAGATTTGCATACTACCAACTTTGATCAGCTTCATGCATATCTTTAACAACATGAACTCCATGCAAATGAAGTCCGTCTTCTGCGTGAACGCAATCAAGATCCACTTGCATTTGTTTCAAATCAGCAGATGACACCATCTCACTTTAACACTTATCAGTCTTCATACAATAATCCTCAACTTCAACAACAGTTTCCACCATCTCAGTATGGATCAATTCATCCCAATCAACATTACTCATCTACTTATCCATCACAACCTCAATTTAATCAGTCATCCGTTCCACCATCATATCTATATCAGTCTCAATTGAATCATCAAACCTCATCTGTTCCACAAACTGCTTATCAATCACCTCAAGTTTCTACACAACCAATGACTAAGTCACCTCATGCGGACTCAGGTTTTGTTGTTCATGTATTCTCTCCAGGAGATGATCTAATTGCTTGTTTCAACAAGGCAATAGCTTTTCTAACAGCTGTAGCTTCCTTAAGGTTCCCCTCAACCAATAATTAACTTAGAACTTCATCGAATCCAAGAAACCAAGCCACTATTCAAGATGACAGGGTCATAGTGCAACAAGTTCAGGAGAGACAAGGGCAAAATTATTTCTGTACTAGGTTACAAGAAGTAATCGCTACTAGGTATTGGGAAAACAATGCAAGTAGTAGACAATGGTTGCTTAATGCTACAACAGCACAAGAGCAAGGACATATTGCTAGGCAATGCACTCAGCCATCAAGCGACCAAGGAATGCAACGTGGTATAAGGATAAAGCAATGTTAGCTGAAGCTCAGGAAGCTGGACAAATTTTGGTTGAAGAGCAAATCTCATTTCTTACAGATCCAGAGGTTCCAGATGGTCAAGCTGTTTAGACAATCATTCCAAATAATGCTGCTTTTCAGATTGAAGATCTTGATACTTATGATTCTGACTGTGATAATATCTCGATTGTAAAAGCGGTTCTCATGGACAACATTTCCAACTATGGTTCTGATGTTGTCTCAGAGGTACCTCATTCTGAAACCTATCTTAATGATATGGAAAATCAAAGTGTGCATGCAATGCAGGATTTTGAACAAACACCAGTTGTGGATGTTACAGATAATGAGATAACAAGTGATAGCAATATCATTCCGTACTCTTAATATTTACATGAAACGCAATAGGCGAATGTTCAAGATACTAATTAGCATGCACAACAAGATTCAATGATCTTATATGTGATAGAACAAATGTCGGAACAAATGATTAATCATGTAAATAATTGAGAAAGGGCTAATAAGGAACATAATAATGAATCAGTAACCGCTGAGCTTGAGAGGCATAAAGAACGAGTCAAAAATTTTGAACAACGTCTTAATATTGATATAAGCAGTCAGGAAAAAAATGATTGATTCTCAAATGGATGATATGATTAAAGAAAAGCTTGCACTGAAAGAACAAATTGACTCACTTGAGCAAAATCTTTCTAAACAAATCAAAGAAAATGAATGTTTATTACAAACATTCACGGTTTTCAAAAATGAATCCAAAGAAAAAGAAAATAAATATATGGAAAATGAAATTGATTTAAAAAAAAGATAAAAGAAAACTTGATAATATTATTTACAAAGTGGGTCAATCTGCTCAAACAGTGCACATGTTAACAAAGCCTCAAGTTTTTTATGATAATATACACAAACAAGCTCTAGGTTATCAAAATCCGTTTTATCTCAAGAAAGCTCAGCGGATTAAACCAACCTTGTATGATGGTATTGTTATGTCTGCTAAACATGTTGCTATGCCTGTGATTGATGATGAGGAAACATTGATTTTGGAAGAAGAGAGTCGATCAAAAATGTCTGAAAAAGAAAAGGATCCAGAGGCCATTAAACAAAACATTTCTCATAAACCTATTGATTATGAAAAATTCCATCCAGGCCCCGTCTGGGGGTGTGACAGTTTGGTATCAAGAGCCAAGGTTATAGAGAACCAGGTAGTATAAACTAGGGCTGGACTATAACCAGTATGTGATCCTACGTGATTATGTGCCTTACGTGACCTTACATAGTACGTATACATAACTAAGTGCTACGTAAATAATATATACGTATTAAATACTAAGTATAGCTAATATTTCTAAGTGTTTCTTATTTCATCCTATCATGACGTGCTCGATGACTCATTCATTCATTCATTCATTTTGCATTCATCCAGTTACCCATTCACCCATTCATATTTTGCATCATGCATGGTTGATATAAAGATGATTTATATGAACTTTGCTTGTGCAGGCTATTGCTATTTCAGTTATCTCGATTTCTTCGGATTCATCAGAGGATAGCGTGGGGACACCTGCTAGATGAGTGATCTTGTTCGGTACTATCCCTACTACTATTCCTGACACCACACCAGTGATTACTCCACCTGCTACTCAGACTGACACACCAGTGATACCCACAGAGACACCTATCATAGCACCTACTATACCACCATCCCCAGATTATACACCAGCTTCTCCTGATTACTCACCTGCATCTGATTCAGAGTCTGATCCATCTGAGGATCCATCATCAGACCATATACCACCATTACCAGCTATCTCACCATTTTTATCATCGGATGATGACCCCACAGACAGTGATACACCAGATACACCATCATCACCTACCCATGATACACCTTTCACTGAGATTACCGCTTCTACCCAGAGATCACCTATCATACCTCGTCGTCGAGTTATGCTTCTAGCACCTGGACAACCTATTCCCCATGGTCGACCGTACCGCTACCATCTTAATGGGTACTTCTGCGGGGCCATCTCGCAAGAGACGTAGGTCCCCTATGACATCTGTACCTGCATTATCACCTGTATCCGGAGCTTTATCTCCTGTCCGTGCTGATTTGATACCATCGCCTAAGAGAGTTAGGGATTCTGGTTATTCGACAGATGTAGAGGTTGATCCTAGAGAGACTAGTTTGAGGATATGCTATTATTAGGGTTGAGTGATGACTTACTTAGCAGGATATTGATCCAGAGATTCACAGAGGATTGACGAGTGTAATGCTTACGCAATGCTCTTAGGCATAAAGGATTGATCTAGAGTTGAAGTTTGAGGCGTTGCCTAGATGAGACAGAGACGGGTATGAGAGGCCCGGTTGAGGTCAGATTTAGATGGTTACCATACCAGCCATAGGATATCCTGACCTTGCTCCCAGAAGGGAGCAGTAAGAGGTTTACGTAATGAGACATTGGGAAGATTTGTGTTCAGAAGGTTCCTGATCATAACTCAGCATCCTAGTCCATCGTATACAGGCTATTGAGGGAGTTCAGAGAGAGCAGGGACATAGGATTGTTGGGGTTGAGTCGGCAGTTATTGCTTTGACTGAGAGGATTGCTGAGTTGGAGGGGGATAACAAGAGGCTCAGAGGCACCACGAGTGTTGAGAGTCAGAGAGTTGACCGACTCCAGCGCGGCATGTCACGTATGCAGAGAGAGTTGAGGCAGATGCGACGACTTCGATTTTATGACCGAGTGAGGGTCGGCAGACTTGAGGCGTATGATAGGAAGCACATGGGCTATCGTCCTTAGATGTGTTTATTACTGTTATCGATCAGTAGCGTCTAGTAGCGACCGTAGTGTTAGAACTCGTATCTTCTGTATTTTGAAACGTTGTGATGTAATCACTAATGTTCGATGATATGAAATTGATATTTATCTATGATATGATGTCATAATTTGATTTACTTATGCACTAGCTACACGCCATTATGGGAATATCCGTGAATATATTGTTGAGATCGTGTATTTTCTAATGTGATTAACCAAATTTTACTTTAATACCGTAAGTGATCTCGCATCCCAGAATCTCATCGAGTGGTATTAGATATGTCGTAGGAAGATGCCTAACACCCGATCTGGAGCGTCCATGACTCGTGAGGAGTTTGAAGAATTGGTTACCCGCCGAGTAGCTGAAGAGATGGAGGCTCGTGAAGCCGCAAGGACCCTTGAACCCCTGAATGAGAATGGGGATGAACAAGAAGGCGAGAATGGAGGAAATGGAAATAGAGGAAATGGATGAAATAGAAATGGAGGGAATGGAGAAAACGGAAATGGAAATAGAAATGGAAATCATGGTATGAACTATGGAGGTGTCATGCCAGTGGATAGAGAGTGCAATTTCCAAGACTTTTTGAAGTGTAAGCCACAAAATTTCTCAGGAACTAAAGGCGTTGTCGGATTGACCCGCTGGTTCGAGAAGATGGAGACTGTGTTCAATATCAGTAATGGTCCCCGAAAGTATCAATGAAATATTGCTGTGCAGGCACACTGCAGGACAGTGCTTTGACCCTGGTGGAACTCCTCACAAGATGAACCATTGTTGTTGAGGCTGCATATGATGCATGGAATTGGGTTGAACTGATGAAGTTACGACATAAGGTACTGTCCAAGGATGAAATCCAAATATGGAGACTAAATTGTGGAATCTGACCGTGAAAGGAAACGACTTGACTGCTTACACTCAAAGGTTTCAGGAGTTGATTTTGTTATGTACTAGAATGGTCCCTGACGAAGAAGACAGAGTGGAAAGGTTTATTGGAGGTTTACCGGACAACATTCAAGGGAATGTGATTGCTGCGAATCCAGTAAGACTCCAAGATGCTATACGCATTAGGGTTATGCTACAAGGAGTGCTGAGAATAAGAGGAGGATAGAGAGTAACCTAAGGGATAACAGTGGATAGCAACCGTCGTTCAAGAGGCAAAATACTAGTGGGCAGAATGTGGCCAGAGCTTATACGGCTAGGAACAATGAAAGGAAGGGGTATGTTGGGCCACTACCTTACTGCAATAAGTGTAGGTTGAACCATGAAGGGTTGTGTACTATGATATATGGAAACTGTAAGAAGGTTGGACATCAGACTCGGGATTATAGGGTTGCTATTGCTCCAAACACTCAGAGGGTCCAAGTTGGAAATCAACAGGGTATTATTTGTTATGAGTGTGGATAGACCATGGACAATTCAGGAGTGGATTTGTCCCTAAAGTTTAGGAATCAAACCGAGGAAACCAGACAAGAAACAAGACTGACACAACTAGAGGAACGAAGCTACGACGAAAGCTTACGCCATTGGTGGAGGAGGAACAAACCCTGATTCTAATGTTGTCATGGGTACGTTCCTTCTTAATAACTGTTATGCTTCTATGTTATTCGATTCGGGTGCCGATAGAAGTTTTGTGTCGACTACCTTTAGTGCTTTGCTTGATGTTGCACCAACCACTTTAGACACTAGTTATGCCGTAGAACTTGCCGATGGAAGAATTTTAGAAACAAATATTGTTCTTAGAGGTTGCACGTTAGTAATTATAGGTCATCCTTCGACATCAATCTAATGCCCGTAAGCTCGTAGTTTAGACTCATCCATTGTATGGAATGTGTTGTGCAAAGTACCACACCGGTTGAACGTATTGTGACGAGAAGGTTGTTCGTATTCCTTATGGAAATGAGGTGTTGATAATCCGAGGTGATAATTGCGACAACGGAAGTAAGTTGAATATCATATCGTGCACGAAGACCCAAAAGTATATTGAGAAAGGATGTCAAGTTTATCTGGCACAAGTTACGTCCAAGAAAGCTGAGGATAAGTCAGAGGCATAGGCACTTGAGGACGTACGATCGTAGACAATAAATTCTGGAAGTCATATCCATAAGACTTGCCCTGGATTACCCACCGCCTGCTCGACAAGTTGAGAAATTTCAAATCGACTCAGTCCCTGGTCCTGCACTGTAGCATGGAGCACCGATATCGTTAGCCCAGCCAAAATGCAAGAGTTTATCTTCCAGCCCTAGTTGCCAAGAACTTTCTGATAAAGGATTTATAAGACCCAGTTCCTCACCCTGGGAAGCACCAGTTTTGTTTGTTAAGAAGAAAGATGGTTCTTTTCAGATGTGTATTGACTATCGTGAACTGAACAAGCATAAACAGTGAAGAAACCGATACCACTTCCAGGACGACGATTATTATGTTGATCAATTGCAATGGTCAAGAGTCTACTTTAAGATCGACCTGAGATCTGGTTATCACCAACTCAGATTTTGTGAGGAAGACATTCCAAGACAAGCATTTAAGGACCCGCTATTCCACAATGAGTTTCCCAAAAAGGTTAAAAAAAAATGCCGTTTATGAGTTTTGAACTAACGCACAGGCAGTTTTCATGGACTTGATGAATATGGGTGCAAACAATAAACCATATCAGGATAGATTCGGTGTTGTATCAATCGATGATATTTTGAATCTACTCCAAAAAGACAGAAAGGAGGACAGAAGGACACTTATGTTGATCTTGAATTCTTGAAGCATTAAGAATTAGTACCCAAGTTCTCAAAGTGAGAGTTTGGCTGTCGAAGGTACAATTTGCTTGGTCACGGTGATTGAATAGTGAAAGGCATGCACATGATCCCCCGCAAAATGATTGAGGCAATCAAGTGTATTGTGGCGTCGCCCACGACACCCACCGATATTTTATCAATGTTCTAGGTTTGGCCGGTTACTACCGACGATTTATCAAAGGCTTTTCAAAAAATCGCTAGACCTATGATGAAATTGACTCAGAAGAGCATGAAGTTAGAATGGGAGAAAAGGCAAAAGCTGCATTCCAGTGTTTGAACGCAAAATTGTGTAAGTTGCGCCGATTTGGCTTTACCAGAGGGAAGGTGAGAGCTCGTAGTATATTGCGATGCTTCGCATAAACGTATGGGCAGTATTTGAATGCAGAGAGAGAAGGTCATAGCTTACGCATCCCTTCCAACTTAAGGTTCACAGAAGATTACTATACCACACACGACCTAGAGCATAGTGTCAGAAGAGGTTTGCCCTTGAAAATGGGAGACATTAACTGTAGGTACCAAGTGCGTTGTGGTCACTGATCATAATATTTGCAACACATACCTCGACCAGAAGGGAGCAGAATATGAGGCAAAGACATTGGCTTAATTGTAGAGCGAACTATACGACTGTTAGATTTCTGATACACCACAGAAAGGCGATACGAGGTGGCTGATGCCCAGAGTCGAAAGAAAGAAGCAAGCCGCTACGAGTTCGAGCTTAGTTATGACTATAGGGATAAACCTTCCTAAAGGCAGATTATGAGTGCTCAATATCGGAAATCACAGAAAGGAAAGAGAAACCTTCATCAATGAAGATTTGCGTGGCATGATTAACAAGTAATAACCTCGCGCTGACGAACGTTATGCATTAAACAATCCAAGTTTTGGATTCCGTGTCTTGGGTGATTTGAGGGCCTTGATTATGCATGAGTCCATAAGTCGAAGATTCCATCCACCCTGATCATAAGATGTATCAGGATTGAAAGAAGTTATATTATAGGTGGCCACCATGAAAGCAAAATTGCCTCTTATTCACAAGTGTTTAACAATTGTAAAGGAAAGATAGAATATCAGAAACCATCTGGTCTGTATGGTTCAATCAGAGATCCACAATGGAAATAGGCAAACATAACAATGGTCTTTGTGACTAAACAGCCGAGGACAGCGGATGGGTCAAGACACGATTTGGGTAAGTCTGATGATCGTCTCACTAAATATGCTCATTTCTAGCCCGTATGAGAAATATGACACTTAGAAAAATTGAATGAACAATACATGAAGGAAGGTAGTCTCAAAGCTGGAGTACCCCGGTTTTCGATCATCGTCTGATCGCGATGGAAAAATTTAACTTCACATTTTTTGGATGACTCTACCATAAAGCATTAGAGTACACGATTAGATAATAGTTCAGCCGTACCATCCAAGAGAACCGAAGGTCTAGTGAGAGAACCAATCAAAACGTCAAGGATATGTACGTGCCTGTGTACACGACTTTTAGAAAAGGTTGGGATAAATACTTACCGTTTGTAGAATATTCGTATAACTCCAGTTACCATAACCAAACAGCATTAAGCTGCTACAATTTTGAGGCGATGTATGGGCCGCAAGAGTCGATCACCCATCTGCTGGCTGAAGATGGGACCAGACATACTCACATGCCCAGAAAGATCATCCACACGAGACAACCGAGATGAATAGTTTTCAATTATCAAGAGCCACATCCAAGCCGCCCGTGATCGTCAAAAGAGCAATGCTAATGTAAGAACAAAACCTCTTTGTTTCAAGTAAGAGATAAGGTCATGTTTTGCAAGTATTCTCCTTGGCAAGGAGTAATACGTTTCTGGCAAAGGAAAGTTGAACCCTCGTTTATTGGACCTTTTAAATCATTGCCAAAGTAGGAACCGTTGCCGTATGCGTCTAGAAACTTCCAGAGAAGTTGAGTATCAAGTTCATAGTAGTTTCACTCTTGAAATTGAAGGAAATGCATGCTGATGAACCCTTGCAATACCTGTTTGATGAAATCTAAGTGTACGACAAATTGAATTCATTAAAGAACCTGTCGAGATTAGGACCGTGAGTGTCAAGCGTCTGAAAGCAGAGTCGTATTCCGATTAACAAATTGCTCTGGTAACTCCAAGAGAGGCCTGAGTTTCACCAAGAAACGTGAAGACCAAATGAAAAAGAAATACCACCCCACCATTTCAACCACTTACATACAACCCGCCGCAGAGGTTGCGTCCAAAGCTTGAGGACAAAGCTTCTAACGGGGAAAGAATGTGACAACCTGAATAATTTCCGTTCAGATAAATTAGGGCCGTTTCCGAGGTAGAAATGTGAATTTTTAAATGTTTCAGTTTTTAGCTTTACCATTAACCGGGAGTTATTTCGTTATTATCTGAGAATCATCGCCGTGGAAATCGAACCGGGACACAAACTAGTAGAATGTAGGCAATAGCCCGTTTTTATGTTTTAAGAGCAATATTTAAAATTTGTAATTTTTTCGTGTTACCTAGGTTACTCTCGTTTCGTTTATTTTGCGTGGTTACGCTTCTGTATTTAGTTTCTAATCTATACTTTGTTGTGCATGCATACTTGGAAATTAATTCATCAACTAGCACTAGTGATTCTAGAATGTGGGAAATTATTTTTGGTCCCCCTTTTGGCTTGTTCCTAACCGGTTATACACATACTCTTAGCATAGGATTCATTTTTTTTTGAAATTGTTACAAGTTAAAAAGCTTTCTACATAGTGGCTTGTACAATGTCCTTCCTAGGCTTTCATTCGCAGATCATTTCGGTCCCCCCTCCCCCTCACCCTTGTACTCGGCCGAACAAGCCCATGCACCAAGTCTAGGTGCATTCCATCCTCTACCAACTTATATACCACTTATTCTCATTTGTTTCTCATTCTTCCAAGCAACTTCTCTCACTAGAAAAACACACATACATCTTCTTTCTTTTCTCTCATTGCCGAACCATCTCACACACCCAAATCCATTCATTTTTAATCTTTGATCAACCATTTGAAGATATATTGTTCGAGTTGATTGTTATTTCATCCGGGTATTTTATAAAACAACGTTTGGGTTGTTTTTGATTTTAATCATCTTTCGTCGTGTTTCTTTGTAAGTCATCTTTACTTTTTCATAAATAAGTTGTACTTTTGCATTCGTATGATCATTCCGAACAAGGTGTACAAAGCGGATCGTTGTGAAAATCATTATCTATTTTTCTATAAAACTACAAGTCTTTAAGTTTAATCTTTTTGTTTATAAATGGAAGAACATAAAAAGTAGTTGTACTTTTGTGCATAAAAGTTCGTTGTGACTATTTTGATATATATATTGTTATCACTACGGCTATATCATTTATTTAAGATTTATCGTATATTAAGTTTTAAATATGTGGCTAAAGAAAGTAAGTTAGTGTTGGATTTGTTTGGAAGCGTAAATTGAATGTCGAAGAGGTTTAGGTTTCGAACGAATTGTTGCTAATTTGAGGTTTTGTCGAAAATAGATCGATATTCTTCGAGTCAATAAAAACTGTACTTTTGTAAAAACGAATGTTTTTCACGTGTCGAGGTTATTAAAAATGGAAAGTCGATATTTTTAGAAAGGTCATGCCGAAATTTCGTAAACTTTATAAAAGCGTCGAAAATATACTTTTATTATCAAACTTATGATAAAATGTAGAAAAACGTTAAGTGTCGAGTTTAGGTCAACATTTTTGGTCGTTGAGTCAACGTTGATGTGTCGGGACACTAAAAGACGAAATACACTAAAAGACGAAATACACTAAAAGACGAAATACACTAAAAGACGAAATACACTAAAAGACGAAAGACGAAATGCACTAAAAGACAAAATACACTAAAAGACGAAATACACTAAAAGACAAAATACACTAAAAGACAAAATACACTAAAAGACGAAATATTTTTGAAGATGTTTCAAAACGTCGAGACTTGTCAAAACTTATAACTTTCGAAAGTACGTTTTAAAAAGGGATACGCCGTGTCTACTCGTGCTCGGATGATCAGTTCTTGTGTTAAGCGTTATTCGTTGTACATCATTCTTTGATGACGACTAATGTAATAGGTTGGTCACTAGAACCGGTGAGATTCATTTTTTACTTGATTGATCCTTTTATCCACTAACCTTATAAGGAGTTCATAAGCCCCCCCTCTTGACTCGTTTTGACTAAATGTTTTATAACTTGGGGTGAGAAACATTGCTTATTTTTAAAACTGGACACAAGTACTTTACGTAAGATTTTCCCTGTTTACATGTTGCCTAAGTAGTTAGACCACTACTGCCCGAACTATCATGAACTGTCAATCTCTTGACTGGAGGACCGGTCGAGGGAGCACGAATGAATAAATAGATCTATTGGGACTAATTATCCCTACCCGGGTGAGTAGCGCTCACTACCCACGGGGCTCCCGAAAACAGATATATGTCATGTCGTACTGGTTAGGTCGTCGTTTGGTCACACCTAGTAGGACAGACAAATACTTATAGCAATGAACAAGCTAACATGCGTAATTACTTTCAGTGGTCAAGAGCTTAGTGCAACGTAAATACTTTTTATGTGAAGTTGTATCTGTTATAACTGTCGCATACGTTTTGATATCTTGTGGTCCACTATAACAACGTTTGAACTAAACCTATGAATTCACTCAACTTTATGTTGACTTTTTAAGCATGTTTTTCTCAGGTGCTTAGCATGGATGTTGTTGCTTGACTTATGTGAAGTCTATTTGCCTGTACCGGTTTACTAGAGATTTATCTATGTCTTTAAATACCGTTGTTGAACTTATTTAAGCTTCCGCATTTTAACTTTGAATCTTTTAAATTTAATCGATGTAAAACTTATTATTATTATTTTAAAACTTTGCAACGGTGTTTATTTTTCAAAACGTACCCTTAGAGGTCGTTCTTTATGCTTTGTACTTGAGATGCTCAATAAAGTCACGCCTCCGGACACGTATTCCGTCCAGGCCCCGTCTGGGGGTGTGACAATTAAGATAAACATGAAAGCATATAATTGCATTGCATGGGAGCACGTTATCATCTTGAAACTTCAAAGCACATATGTGAAATGCAAGTAGTCTAGATTAACTAAGGAGAAACCTAATTTCTACTTGCTTAGTGTGCACTCCTAATGAAATACAAAGTCTATCGATGTAGACTATCATTAGGCATATTTAGGAAGTGCCATTTAATCAAATTAGAGAATGAATATGAGACTATCACTAGTGGTGCTCAATTCAGGCTAAACACGACCATTTTTACGAGTTATACCACGAACCCAACTTCACTACTGGAAACAATTCAACCGTTAGGTCAAATTGAATTTCTAGTGTGATAGGTTCTCCAGTAGTCATTCTCATGTTAGACAAAATAGAATTCTTATATTTGCCTAATGAAGTGTAGCAAAGATAAAATTTGTATTGTCTTTTCATACAGGGCCTAATATGACTCAACTAACATGTTTTAATTCTGGTTCACATAATCCTAATCAAGATGTGTGAAATTCTAAGGTTGAATGAGAAAGAAAGCAAATTGTTGTGATTTTAAGAAGGAATGAGTCATTTATAACCTATGAGAATGCTTAAGAGTGACAATGTGTAATGTATTATATTGAGAGCGTTCAAAGAATGCACCTTTGCTTGTCTTTTAAGAAAGAAATCCAATTAAGGTTACTTACCTCAATAGATCTTGTGAATGTTTTTTTGTAGAAATAATGATGATTTACTATAGGTTAGTTACATTGATGAGGTGTCATTTTATAAATTTTCTCGGGGTCATTTAACCCCTTAAATAGTGCAAATATGCCCAAATTATGTACTTAAGCGTTCCTTTTTGTGTTTTTAGCACTTGGATAGCTTTTGAAAGAAATACACGTGACTTAGGCTCATTTAGAGAATAAACGGACAAGATTACAACTCTACACCAAATCTCTTAAAGAAAATGCGTACAGTGGCTGGAGACGGCGTCATAATTATATGTGACGGTGTCCGGACATACAAAGGACGGCGTCAGAACTTTGGCAACGGCGTCATGATCCAATCGACTTAAAGAAGCCCTAGAAGATTTGGCGGGGCGACGGCGTCAGGATTATAACGCGAGGCCGTCGTGCCCGTTTTCCTATATATACAAACTCGTTATTAAAAGTCGATTATAGCAGTTGTTTATGTCATTTTCAGGGTGTCAAAACCTTATTGTACCGGCCTTGAACACATGTTTTAATCAAGTGAAGTCTTCTATCTTTTATCATTTAATATGTCTATGTGTTGTTTGATTGATTCTTGTTCTTTGCTTCCTTTTAACATGCTAGGCTAGATCCATTAGTATTTACTTATGATTGCATGAAACTTAGTTTGTAGATCCTTTTAATATTGCTTCTTGTAATAAATGTGCGCATTAGGATTTAGAAAACTAGCCATAAAATATTAGATTGACATAGACGTCTAGAGAAGTGCGAGTGTGTAGAAAGGATACTATCGGTAACAGTCTTCATACTACCTTACCCCTAATATGGTTGATCCCTCTTAAGTATTTTAATGCATGTAATGTACTCTTATAGGCCTTGTGATAGTCTTCATACTACCTTACCCCTGCGTTGCCTTAACGGAATATTACATAGACGGCAGATTCGTGTAATATGTTCATGACCTAGGAAATACTTGCACATATCATCACAAGTGTGACAAAGCAATAGGATTAGGAGAAGCAAACTAAGAAGTAGTGCATGATTAAGTATATACGTTCATTTACCCATAGAGTTTTCACCAAAGTAGTTTAGATTTATATTTAGTTTAATTAGCTAAAACCAAACCAAACCTCTCAAACCAGAATTTTACTTGCTTTCTATAAAATATAAAAATACCAAAAATAATTTTCTCTCAAACCTTAGACCTTTTTTATATTCTGTTCGAGCCTTCCCAACCTATTCTCCTAGAGAACGATAACAACCCTCGAGTCTTACCTTACTACACTACAATGGTTAGGTGCTCTGCCTAGGGGATTGTAAAACTCTTTGTGAGTCCACAACACCCACATCAAGTTTTTGGTGCCGCTACGTGGGGAATAGTTAGGTTTCGAATTTTATCTAGCTTAGGTCTACTCGCTTGATTCCTATCAAGTGAGATTTTATTTTCTATTAATTAGCTTTCTCGTAGTCTATCTTTTCTTCATTCCATTTGTTCGTAAAAACCCTCTTGTTTATACAGTAAATAAAGTTTCATTTAAAATGTATAGTTATAGTTATTCTAATTTAGATAAATTAATATGGTCAGCTGAAACTTTGAAAAAAGGTTCCCCTTTTGCACCAGATAGTGAGACCAATAAACCTTCTTTGAGATTTTATCAATTTTGTAAGAAAAAAATTTATAAGGAAAACCTTGGGGAAAGGGAGAAAATGCACCCAACTTGTGAGAAGACCTCCTTAGCAATGACCCACAAGTTGGATAATATGATAGAATTGCCCAAGTCACAACCTAAGGAAACATATAAAGAGGATTTAAAATGTGAGATGGTTATGGTTAAGGTGCCTAGGTATAGGTCTTTTATAGATTATACCATTGCATACGATGAGCCTATAGGTAGTCTAGATATAAGGGATAAGGTGGATGATCCGTGCCTACAAAGTACCCTACAAGTCCTACCATTATTTGAGGAATACACACCGCCCGTAACTTACCCAGAAGAAGTAGAAGAGACTTTAGGAACCCCGATGGAGGTAGAACCTTTGAACCTAATGAAACTAGAGGATGTAGGTTTTGATAATCATAGCATTCCTACTAGTTATAAGGAATTTCCTATTTTTGATGAACCAAAGCCTCAACCACAACCCTTACGTAATTGTCCATCCTTAGATGTAAGTATAGGATAAAAAAGAGGCCTCGAACAACCTATCAAACTACATAGTCCGAATAGTTTTATGATGAAGGTAGTAGACAATTTGATCATTCCAACACCGCCTTCACCTCACGTGGCGTCTTTCCACCCTAAGAATGTATACTGCTATCATCACCCATGTATAGAAGATCCTAAGAAACATTATGGATTTAAACCATACTTATTAAGACAAAGTGGATCCCTGGGTGTTGATTTTTCAAATTAGGAGGTGATAGAGAATAATTTCTTAAGAGGACTTAGTTTACTCGTTAAGCCAAATAAATTAACCTCAAAATTCTCAAAACAACTTTTCAAACCCACCTAATCATTTTCAGCCCAACGGTTCGATCCTGAACCGCCCCTTCAACAACAATCCTTAATATTTTAATAATCAATCAAATCTTAAAGGGTTGGTGTCTAGGTTTATGGCATCTCAAGACGCTAGATTATCTAAGTTTGAAGCCGATTTCAAATAACAACAAGGCGAGATGACCAATAAAATTGACACAGTCTTGAAGGCCATCAATGATCGAATAACGGAGCACTCCCTAGTGACACGGTTAAGAGCCCAAAACTGAATTGTTTAATCTCTACTCCGTTTTGTCATGCTCGTTTCTTACCCAATTAAAAGACCCACTATTGTCTTCATCCTTTTCCTCAATAATAAATGCCATTAAAACATTTTTCCGAGCCAATCAAGCAATCTTTAAAAGACCACTGCAATCAGTCGACAAATTACAAGCTTCAAAACAAAGGAACCCGCAAAAGCTTTAGAATATGAGTTTAAGGATTTGCATCTTAACTTATCGGTTTTTGAAGTTCTAGCTCACGCTCCAATGTATAATGCAATGTTGGATAAATATGTGGAGAGTCTAGAGTTAGGAAAAATGGGTCCACGTTCATACAAGGCAAAATGCCTGAGAAAATAAAAGATCTTGGATTATTCACCTTACCTTGTAGCCTAGGGGACTCCAAGCTTTTTGATACCTTAGCCGATTTAGGGTCTTGCGTGAATTTAATCCCATTATATCTCTTCAAAAAGCTTAAGATTGAATTATTAGAAGAGACCAATCACGTTTTCAGATTGGCAAATGGAACTAAGTCTTATCTCGTAGGAATTGTTAAAAATGTAGAAGTCCACATATGAAGGTTAAAACTTTTTGATGACTTATATGTCATAGACATGGACAAAGACCCCACTACCCCATTACTCATAGGAAGAGGATTCCTAGCAACTGCTAATGCCGTAATAGACTGTAGAAAAGCCAAAATAGCAGTAGGAGAAGGAGTTACTAGGTCAATGTTTGGAGTTAAGGAAATCGACCTAGGAGAAGAAGAGGTACCTTATTGGACTACCCTAGAAAAACGAGAGTCTTATACACCACGACCTAGTACGGATGGAATAGGTGCCCGACCCCCTTACTATGCTAAGAAGGACTTCACTGATTACCATTTGCCTAGCGAATGGGAAATCGCTAGAGATGCCGAGTTTAACCCATTTAAGGATGTCCTAGTATTTAGAAGGATGGTAGAATTTTTAGGAGTTATACCAATAAATCTTAAAGGACATATGTGAGAGTTGGAAGATTTGATAGAGATCAGGATAGATTGGAACAAGAAACCAAAAAGAGGAGACGGAGCGTGGCACGCTAAGATTAGATTGATCGATCCAGATGAAGAGAAATTCACTAAAACCTTCCAATCTATTCCCACCACTAGAAAGTTGTCCGAGAAAGAGAATCAAAGCGAGATCATCGTGCTTTGTTTTGTCTTTAACTTCGGCTTAATTACAATCAAAGATATTTTGCATAAAATAAGTGTAGGAGAAAATATATGGTTTAAAAGAACCATTTCAAACATATAAAATAAATTATTTTTGATTAATTCGCGTCTTGAGTCATGTTTGTTAGAGTCATATGATTGTAATAATTAATCTCAGGTTTATGCAGTATTTTTCTAGGAAATAACTAATAGGAGCTACGTGTAGAAATTTTTCCAAGAAAACGAATGTGAATTTTTCATTGTGTCTGGAGACGGCGTTAGGATTTTTCTTGACGGCATCACGTCTCCAGACTTGTGAAAATTCAAATTTTCTATTATTTTTGTAAAACTAATTTTGTACAATTTCTAAAATTTGTAATTTTCTTAAAAATCTGCAGAAAATCACGATCACATTAACACATTCATTTTATCTTTACTGCTTTCATAGAGTATAAACCCTAAAAGTTTTGTTGTATATATCATTATCTCGCTAATTTTACGCCGGGTGTAGTTGTTTCTGTCTTTGATTTACAGGTTATATTTGATGAGAAGAAGCTTTGGAGTTCTTAGGAGTTTTATTGGACGACTCTTGGATGACGATTTAGCCAGTTATCATACGTGTCTTCTCCGTTATTGAGTAAAACCAGAGGAGTACTAGTTTCTTTCGTTTATTTTTCTTTTCCCTTTTATTCGTTTACGGGTACTTTTAGGAACATTGGGGATAATGTTCATCTTAAGTGTAGGGGGAAATAAAACTTAGAAACTATTCCTTCAATTATCATTTGCTTTGTCCTTAAAATGATGAGTAATATATCAAAAATAGCGTAGACGGTAATTTTGACCCAAATTTAAATTTTTTTATGACACATACCGATGAAAACTGAGTATTATTAGCCTCTCATGGATAGGAATTATATGACCAGCACAAAAACCCTCTAAAAATTCCACCAAAAAAAATATGAGGTTCGCCTTTAGATCTTTAAGAATTCCGGAATCCGTTTTTGATACCTAAGATAATTTTACCTTTTGCTTTCTCGAGTTAAGGAATGAGCAATCATGTGTGTCGCGTTCATGGATTTGATCGTGCATATGTGGTTTTGTCGCCTTTTGTGGAGCATTGGTATCAGTTAAAATTATATGAGAATGTACCGGTAGCTTATTTCTAGAACTTGTTTTTGTGATGCATCCCGAGACTGCATAGTGAGAATTAGGATTTGATAAATGATAAGAGGCACTAGGATAAACCCATATTTTAAATCTGTATTTGTTATTATGGTTACCTCGATCATATAACTATCCCACACCCTTGCCATTTACTCATTTTTAGTGCAGGATACTCCTAGTACACCCCTCTGAGCTTATCCTTTTCACGGTTCTTGTAATTTTTTGATGGACTCCGGATTATTAATGAAGAGCATTGTTTACACCCAATGTTACACCCAAATCGTCTTAACCTTCCTTGTATGTACTCGCTTTTAGTACATTGTTGTAAACCCAATTAATTATTGCAGGAGTACATAGTTGCTAAGTCGAGTCATTTATCAGTGTATACAGTTTTGGGATGATTGGGAATCATGGTAGTTTTTATTTTAAGAAGAATTGGGGAAGAAGTCACCTATTACCCCCCCCCCCCTATTAAAGCTCAATACGTTCCATGTTTTATTGACCCTTTCGATCCGGGTCTGTAATTAGTTAATTGTAATGAGTAAATAAAAACTCAAGTGTAGGGGTGTGTTTATAAACCCCAAGTTATGTATTATGTTCATTCAAAAAAAAAGAGAAAAAAATAGAAAAGAAAAAGAAAGAGTTGGATGTAAAGTTTGTATGTCTTTGTTCGTATATCTTAGTCTTAGAGTGGTCGAGTCTTGGCTTAGCAATGCCTCAGCATGTATTCTTGTAGATAATTAACTAACCATCGCCCATGTATATACCATCCATTTTGCTGCTGTTTAACCTACACCTGAACATCACAACCCTTTAAAAGACCTCTTTGATAGTAATTTCTAGTACTTGTGCCTAACGGTGGAGGTTTGATCCTTTACCAAGCCTATGATAATTTATATTCTACGACAGGTAATGAGTGTTATTTTCTTGTTTCCTATATTGTTATAATTCATTATACACCTAAGAGAAAGAGAGAATCCAAACACTTATGTGCGGTGTTAGTATATAACTTCCGTGCTTTTAATTACGAGGTTTAGAAGGTTGTGTCATAAAATATCTTTGAAAAGTAGGTTAAATGCCCCTGATATTTCTATTGTCTAGGTTGAAAAGCCCATTTGCTTGAGGACAAGCAAATCCCAAGTGTAGGGGTATTTGATGAGGTGTTAGTTTATACACTTTTTCGGAGTCATTTAACCCCTTAAATCGTGAAAATATGCCCAAATTATGTACTTAATCGTTCCTTTTTGTGTTTTTAGCACTTGGATGGCTTTTGGAGGAAATACAGGTGACTTGGACTCATTTGGAGAAGAAACAGACAAGATTATAACTCTACACCAAATCTCTTGAAGAAAATACGTATAGTGGCTAGAGATGGCGTCACAATTATATGTGACGGGGTCAGGACATACAAAGGATGGCGTCAAAAATTTGGTGACGGCGTCAAGATCCAACCGACTTAAAGAAGCCCTGAGAGATTCGGTGAGGCAACGGCTTCAGGATTATAATGCGACGTCATCGTGCCGGTTTTCCTATATATACAAACTCGTTTTTAGGGTATTAAGTGTGTAACTTTTTGGAACCAAACCTTATTATTAAAAGTCGATTATAGCAGTTGTTTAGGTCGTTTTTAGGGTGTCAAAACCCTATTGTATCAGCCTTGAACACATGTTTTAATTAAGTGAAATCTTTTATCTTTTATCATTCAATATGTATACGTGTTGTTTGATTGATTCTTGTTCTTTGCTTCCTTTTAACATGTTAGGCTAGATCCATTAGTATTTACTTATGATTGCATGAAACTTAGTTTGTAGATCCTTTTAATATTGCTTCTTGTGATGAATGTGTGTGTTAGCCTTTCGAAAATTAGCCATAAAATATTAAATTGGCATAGACGTCTAGAGAAACGCGAGTGTGCAGAAAGGATACCATCGGTAACAGTCTTTATACTACCTTACCCCTAAAATAGTTGATCCCTCTTAAGTATTTTAATGCATGTAATGTACTCTTAGGGGCCTTGTAATAGTCTTCATACTACATTACTTGTGCGTTGCCTGAACGGAATATTACATAGGCGGCGAATTTGTGTAATCTATTCATGACCTAGGAAGTACTTACACAGATCATCACAAGTGTGACAAAGCAATAGGATTAGGAGAAGCAAACTGAGGAGTAGTGCATGATTAAGTAAATACGTTCGTTTACCCATAGAGTTTTCACCAAAGTAGTTTAGATTTATATTTAGTTTAATTAGCTAAAAACAAACCAAACCTCTCAAACCATAATTTTACTTGCTTTTTATAAAATATAAAAATACCAAAAATAATATTCTCTCAACCCTTAGACCTCTGTTATATTCTGTTCGAGCCTTCCCAACCTATTCCCCTAGAGAACGATAACAACCCCCCGAGTCTTACCTTACTACACTACAACGTTAGGTGCTCTGCCTAGGGGATTGTAAAACTCTTTGTGAGTCTGCA
Organism: Tanacetum coccineum; assembly: GCA_026074375.1. Taxonomy (NCBI): domain Eukaryota; kingdom Viridiplantae; phylum Streptophyta; class Magnoliopsida; order Asterales; family Asteraceae; genus Tanacetum; species Tanacetum coccineum. The sequence goes on along the minus strand of BQNB010093984.1, from coordinate 3,331 downwards.
ACACCCTTATATGTTGTTTTACATATGAAATTGACAAAAGGAAGATGTTTAAATCTGATGACATGGGGCGTATCTACCTAAACCGAAGATGAATCTAGGACGTAGGATCCATTGATCCATGGAGGTGCAAAATTTAGGCAAGGATCATTTTCCCATTATTTGGGAGATGGTGTTGACATTAGGTTATTAGGATAAGCTTATATAAGTTATAAGGGTTCTTGGTTTAAATTTTTAGAATTGACATCTAAGTCTTGCTTATCAAGTTGGAGTACTTATGAGTTTTCTGATGGAAATTTATAAGTCGTAATCATACTTAGAGTGTGTTAAGTTTAGCATGCATAATTTGACCATAGCTAATAACACAAACATTTGAACACTTAAACTTAATGACACGTCTTCATTACAAGTGCGAGTTGCAATTCAATGAACATTGATAACGCCCAAATTATACATGTTTCTATGGTGTTATTTATGTGTATTCTATCATTTCTCGTGAACTTTTGGTACTTAATTAAGCTTGAATTGCTTATAGGTTCACTTGAAGACTCTAGAGACCCAAGCTCATGAATCTATACACTTTGGGAGACAAATACAAGAAAAGAAAAGATTTCTAGCCAAAGTTCAAGAAGTCCGCCGCACTTGCTACATTGTGCGCCGCACTTTCCCCTGAAACCCAAAACCGCCGCACTTATAATATTGTGCGCTGCACATTCTCCTAAAGTTTGAAGAATTAAAATCTAATAAATGCACCTGCATTAACTCCTCAAAACCGCCACACTTATTTGCAAGTGCGCCGCACTTCCAGTAAAAGTCATTAAATGTAATCGCATTAACTCCTAAAGTTCGCCGCGCTTTTTCCTAAGTGCGCCGCACTTTGCACCCAATCTTGCCTATAAATTGAGGACGAATTTGCATCATTCCACACAATCATTCCTCACATTCTATCCCATTTCACACACACATACTCTTCCTTATTTCACCAAAACACCAAGAAACACCTTTTCCTTTGAAGAAAAAGATCTAACGATCAAGAACAAAGAAGGTTTCCTAATTAGTTATTGAAATAATGGAAGTTTATGTAAAATATACTTTTTTATGAACTCCTTAGCCATGAGAGGCTAATTCTCTCATGACTACTCGGTGAAGTTACGATAATGAATAAGTGTTTGGTATGATCTTGATCGCTTTAATCTTAAGCTTATGTTGCAAACCTGTTATATCTTATCTTATCTATTTTTGCTTATCAACTTAGATTATATAATCATATCGGTATAGGTCGAAAGACCCGTTATGATCTATGTGGTTTTAAAGATTTGTCTATGGTCTTTAACGTCTGTGCTGAGAAATCCACTTTCGTAAATTGATAAACAAAATAAGCTTTGATATAATAATAACTGGATTATTTGAGTGACACATTTGGTCTAGTTAACTAAATATAAGTCTTAAGTTAATCAAGTTAGTTCGTAAAAATGTTTTCTGACGAGAAATCATTTTTATAAATTAAAGTCCCATCTTCGAAGTCAAATCATTTCCAACACTTATGAATTATTCTTAACTATCCGAGTAGTCATCTTTATTATCATTGATAAAACTAAAGTTATTTTCAAAATTGTTAAAGTCTATTTTCTTTCTGATTATTCGAACACTACTCTAATCCCTGTGGACGACCTGGTCTTACCTAAAAAGATTATACTGCATACGTGGGTTATACTTTTACCCGCGTGTTTCCATATAATTGTCTCGTATTTCCAGTCTTATAAATTTAAAGCTTTTAAAACACATCAAAGTTTTTGGCGCCGCTGCCGGGGACTTCTTAGCTGTTCTGTAGTCAAACTCTAGAAAATCTCTTTAACTCCCCCTCTTTTTCAAATCTCCGTACAGTTTTCTGGCAAACTGACCCGAACAAATTTTCCTTTAGATGCATACACGTGCTTCCAATTCTGAACTTGTTGAACCATTACTTGAACCTGAACATACTCTGAATCGAAGACGTCATCGACGAAACAGAAGAGTTCCATTCGACCAAAGAAACAATCCACCTAAAAACCCGAGAATTGTCTATCCGCCAATTCTCGACATCAACCACTTCCGTCACTTTCTAGTTACTCTTGAAAACCTTTACATAATGGATGATGAACCCATGTGGGCTGCTGACCATGTTGTCGCTCCGACTCCTGGTTCTGCAATCCTTATTCCTGAATCTGCTAATGAATTTGCTATCAAAGGTAACCACTTGACTCTTGTCAAGGGAAACCAATTTGATGGAAGAACAAAAACAGATCCTCATAAACACATTTACGAATTCCTCAAAATCTATGATATGTTTAAATACAGAGATACTAAAAATGAAGTCGTTCGCCTAATGCTGTTTCCCCTATCACTCACTGGAGAAGCAAAAACATGGCTAGACAAACTCAACAAAGGAACTATAGAAACATGGGATGAACTTCGAACCACTTTCATTAGCCGATTCTTTCCCCCATCTCTTTTCGACCGACTCCTCAGAGAAATTCAAGCTTTCTCTCAACACGAGAATGAATCTCTAACCAATGCTTGGCTTCGTATGAAGGAAATGCTCCGAAACTGTCATGGTCACAATCTGTCCAAAGGAAACATTATCAAAATCTTCTATCAACACGAGAATGAATCTCTAGAATGGGAAAAGAATGGGAACGAGGCAGAAAAGGAGGCGTGCGGGAAAAAAAAACACTCAGGAACTACAAAAGAAGAGGGTCTGAGAGGCGCAAAAAAACAAAGGGGGGACTGCCGGGGGGGGGGGGAACAGGGCTATCGAAGGGCTATCGGGGCGCTAAAGCGTAGAAGGAGGAAGGGTTTCAAAAGATCTCTAAAATAAATAAAAGTAAAATTTTTAAAACTAAGATACCTAAAAATCTCCGAAACTCTAAAATGCGATCACTAAAGAGAAGTTAGGTTCCGACGCTTGGCTTCGTATGAAGGAAATGCTCCGAAACTGTCATGGTCACAATCTGTCCAAAGGAAACATTATCAAAATCTTCTATCATGGTCTAAGCGAAATAACCTAAGAAGTTCTAAATGCCACAGCTGGTGGTATTTTCCTCTATAAAACACCAAATCAAGCTTATCAGCTTTTGGAAGACAAGGTCTTACTAAAGCTTGACTGGGCTAAAAATCAAAAAACCAAACCATCTCTTAAAAAAAACGTTGCTTTCGCCGATGAAGGTAGCAGTAATTCCAATACTGACAGATATATGGCTGGAATGGATGCCATGGCCCTGAAAATGGATGCTCAGTATAAAGAACTCCAAAACCATGCTAAAAAAACAAAACCCGATCTTGATGAAGATGATAT